>CM022303.1:505608990-505783655 GCA_011799875.1 Thinopyrum elongatum
TCTGGATCGGGGCTCGACGCCGCCGTCCGCCGCCTGACGCCGCGCCCCGTCGCCACTCGCCGTCTTCCCCGTCCTCCTCCTCGACCCTCCCCCGCTGCCTTGACCCTACGAACCACCGTGAGCCCCGACCTCTTCTCTCTCTCCCCGCTCGCGCTCATCGTGTCGTCCTCACGCCCCATGCCCACTCGCACCCGCGCCGCCCCGCTCGTCCGTTGCCGCCTGCCCCCCTGAGCCGCAGGCGCCCGCCCCTGCTTCCCCGCTTCGCTCCGCCCCACCGCTCGCATCGGCCATCGCCAGCAGCCGTCCCATGCTCGCGCGCGCCCCCGACGCGGCCTCGTCCCCTGCTGCTCGCCCATGTGCCGAGCCTGCCCTGCTGCTGCCGTTCCTCACCGCCTCGCCGCGCTCTGCGTCTGCCTCCCGCCTCCTGCTCGCGAACCGCGCCCACCTCCACAGGCCACGGCCACCGCCGCCGCCCGCCCGGCCGCGGCGCCCCGCCCGCGCGGCCCAGCTCTGCCCGCCGCTGCGCTGCTCGCCGCAAGCCCCCACCCCGCGCGCATCGCCGCTTCTAACCGGGCCTCTGGCGCCCCGCGCACATGCCACCGCGCCTCTCCTTCGCTCCGGCTGGCCTCGCCGCGCTGCCCCGCTCCGGCCACGGTCGCTGGCGCTGGGCCACGCGCCGACCCCTTCCCCCTGGCCGCGCGCTCCGGCGCCCGGCGCACGCGCCTGCACCACCGGGGCGAAGCCCCGGTTAGCCCAGCGCCCGCTCCCGCTAAGCAACGCCCGTTTGGCCCCTAGGGCCAATGACACGCGGGGCCAGCCCCTGGAACGTTTAAAAAAATGAATTAATAAAACAAATAATTAGCTAATTAATAATTAACTAATTAACTATGATTAGGTTAATCTAATTAATTAGTTAGTTTAAATTAAACAATAATTAATTAGCTAATCCATAATTAACTAAACAGTCAATGACAGGTGGCCCCCACCTGTCAGGTTGACCGCTGACATCAGCATGATGTCATGCTGACATCATCAATCACTGTTTCGGATAATGTCTAATTTAAATAATTAATTAAATCCCAGAAATTGTTTTAAGCTTTAGAAATTAATATAAAATAATCCGTAACTCCGATCGAAAAACTTTATACATGAAAATTGCTCAGAACGACGAGGCGAATCTGAATACACGGTCCGTTCGTCCGCCACACGTCTCTAACTATCCGAACATGCAACCGTTCCCTCCGGTCATCTGTCTGACAAATGTCCGGAGGCGGGAAAACATTCCCGGATGAATCCCACCTTCGCCAGTATCACCCGGCACTGCGTTAGGTCACCACCGTCACCGCTTATTGCCATGTTATGCTTTGTGCTGCACTTGATCGCTGTGTATTTATACTATTTCCTCCCCCTCTTCTCTCTCGGTAGCCCCCGACACCGACGTCGTCCTCGAGGCCGACGCAGCTCCGGAGCCCGAAGACACCATTGACAACCTTGCCCTTGCCGCCGAGCAACCAGGCAAGCCCCCCCCTTTGATCATCCCGATATCGCCCATTCTATTTCTCATGCTTGCATTAGAATTGCTGCTGCTGCTGCTTTACCTATTCTGATGCATAGCCTGTTTATTGTAACCTGCTGTTGATAATTACCTGCATATCCTAAACTGCTTAGTATAGGCTGGGTAGAGACCTATCAGTGACCCCACTTATCCCGACTGCCGCGATGGATTGTCAGAAGACCCGATCAACGGGATTGAAGACCAGGCCCCGACACCGCACATCACCCCCTTTAGTTGTAACGACACTGCAGCGTTACTATCGAGTGCCGAGGGTGAAACCTCTTGTAGCACTTCTGATGTTAACTCTGTAGAGTAGCTATTCGGTCGTGGTCATCGAGGGTGATTCCTCCTTCACCACTTCCGGTAACGACGCTGTCGTGCAACACGTCAAGTGTGAACCCATCGAGGGTGAATCCTCCGAGTTCACCTTGACGGAGACATCGAGTAGGAATTCAATGAGGGTGATACCTCAGATTCCCCTGATGTTATGGACACACGGATACTTGGACTTTACACTGTTACTTGGATAGGCGGGTCGACCCTGAGGGGTACCCGCGTGCGCCTGAGAGGCGAGTGTTGTGGAGACGGGTGCCTGTATGGTACCCGAGTGCTGAATACGAGGCGCGGCCGGGCATTCTTAACCCTTGCAGCAAGTCCTCGAGACGGGGCGACGGGGTCACATCTTTGGTGAGTCTCTGCTCGTTACCGCAAGCCCCTAGTCCTAACGATTTGGATATTTGATCCGAGCAGGCCTCTGGTCTGATAGCACTAACCATCACGTGGGCATAGTATGGGCGTTCTGCATCGTATGCATCAGCCGAAAGCTCTGTCAGACGTCCAGTTCAGCAGTGCGGCATGGAGTGATTGGCGCCATTGCGGTGGTGCTTGGATCTGAGCCATGTGCGCAACGACCCGGAGGGTGAGGGGCGATGGCCAAGACCCCCTTGCGCTTAGGATGTAGACCGGCGGGGACCTCTCTGCTGAGCTGTAGGTAGGGTTGCGATGTGTCGTTTGGCCGAGGCCGGGCATGACCCAGGAAAGTGTGTCCGGCCGGAGTTAATCGAGCGTGTTGGGTAAGTTGGTGCACCCCTGCAGGGAAGAAAACTTCTATCGATAGCCTGTCCTACGGTAACGGACACTCGGAGTTGTATCCTGATTGATACAATTTTAGAACTGGATACTTGGATACTATGGCTCTGGGATTGCTTCTCGCAGGGAGTCGAGAAGGGATCTCCGGACGAGGTTGATGACTGTATGGCTCTGGGATTGCTTTCTCGCAGGGAGTCGAGAAAGGATCTCTGGGTGAGGATGAGACTTAATGATACTGCTACATTATATTGTACTGTTCTTCTCTCTTCTGTTACTGCAAGACCTCCGAAGATGCTAGTCTTCGATAGGACTAGGCCTTCTCTCTATTCTTGCATTTCTGCAGCCCAGTCCACATATACAGCCTCCCTTTGAAAATGTTGCATATGTAGTGTAGATCCTTGCTTGCTGAGTACTTCTGAGTACTCATGGTTGCTTTGTTTTCCTTTTCTCCCCATATCAGTTTGACGTGACCAAGATGACGGAGCCCCTGAGACAGATGCCCCGTAGATCGACTACTACTACTACCCAGAGGATGGATACTACTACGAGTAGACTGACGACCAGGAGTAGGATCGGAGGGTCCCAGGCAGGAGGCCTACGCCTTTCGATCATAGTGTTTTATCTTGCCCCGCCTTTCTAAAGGCCTTTCTGTTTCTCTTTTATACCTGTTCTCAGATATCTGATGCTTCCGCTGACGCTTGTTCGCAAGCTTATGTATTCGAGCCCTCGAGGCCCCTGGCTTGTAATATAAAGCTTGTATGACTTTATTTATGTTTTAGAGTTGTGTTGTGATATCTTCCCGTGAGTCCTTAGGCTTGATCGTGTGCATTTGTGTGTATGATTAGTGCACGATTAAGCCGGGGGCGTCATAAGTTGGTATCAGAGCCGACTGACTGTAGGAACCCCCTTTCCAACTCCTTGGCCGAAGTTGAGTCTAGTGGTCCAAAACTATTTTACTAACTTGGCTGTGTGGCTTACGGGCCCACGTCGCCAATTGGGTGGTATTAGTATCTTTTACTCCTCGACCTTTACTCTGGGACTCGGCTCTCTCTTCTATTCGGGTTAAATGAATTTTACTAACGCCGACACTTAGGATCTCGTAAATCCCGTCTACCCGGAGAGCTGGATATCTGTGCGATTTCCCTGTCTTTGATCTGATTAGTCTGATAATCATTTTCCTTTCCATTGTTTTGTTTAACCTTTCCCTCCGAGATCGGTTAAACTTCTCCTTGTCATTTGACAATCATGAGTTCCCTCTGTTTCAGATAGATCGTTTGTTTCCACCACACCCTGCGACGCAGCTACCAGCTGTTCGAGCAGGGATACATCCAGAGTACATTCTTTATCCACTGGGGCAGATGTCAATCCGTTACAATACCCCAGTACTGTCTCCTCCAGATACCTGCAAAGACTTCGTGATTTATTGTGATGCATCCCGTGAAGGATTAGGTTGTGTCCTAATGCAAGAGCGTAAAGTGATTGCTTATGGCTCTCGTCAGTTGCGCCCACATGAAGAGAATTATCCGGTACATGATCTAGAACTAGCTGCTGTGATCTATGCACTGCAGTTGTGGCGACATTACCTCCTCGGTAATCGTTGCGAGATATACACGGATCATAAAAGTCTGAAGTACTTGTTCACTCAACCATCTCTAAACCTCCGTCAGCAAAGATGGATGGAGGCCATTGCGGACTATGATTTGGGTATTTCCTATACCCCTGGTAAGGCTAACGTGATGGCTGATGCCTTAAGCCGCAAGTCCTATTGCGACAACCTCATGGTTAGGCGAGCACAACCTCGTCTTTTTAAAGAACTATGCAAGCTGAATCTACGTATTATTCCACAGGGTTCTCTAAATAACCTTGTGAAGCAACCAGATCTTGAGAAAGCTGTTAAGAATGCGCAAGCTAAAGATGCTGAAATTGGTCTGATGAAGAAAGATCTTCACCTTGAAAAATACAGGGATTTCTCGCTGTCTGAAGATGGAACCTTGTATTTCAGAAACCGCATTGTGGTACCTCGCTTCGAACTCATGACTGACAAAGTCATGAAGGAGGCACATGATACCCCGTTGTCTATTCATCCAGGTAGCACCAAGATGTATCGTGATCTTCGTCAAAGATATTGGTGGTCTAAAATGAAGCAGGACATTGCTCAATATGTTGCTGAATGTGATGTGTGTCGACGCATTAAAGCAGAACATCAGAAGCCTGCTGGAATTCTACAACCGTTACCTATTCCTTTATGGAAATGGGATAAAGTGCAGATGGATTTTATTACAGGACTTCCCAAGTCACAGAAGGGTCACGATGCTATTCTTGTCGTCGTCGACCAACTCTCTAAAGTTGCACACTTTCTGCCTGTCAAAGAAACTATCACTGCTAGTCAATTAGCAGAGTTGTATATCTCCAGAATTGTATCACTCCACGGTATTCCGAAGGAGATCAGTTCGGACCGTGGCGGCCTTTTCACTTCCAAGTTCTGGGAAAGTTTTCAAACAGCTATGGGAACTCATATTACCTGGAGTTCAGCTTATCACCCCCAATCCCAAGGCCAAGTTGAACGGGTTAATCAAGTGCTTGAAGACATGCTTCGAGCTTGTGTTATTTCTTTTGGCAAGAAGTGGGAAGAATCTCTTCCGTATGCCGAGTTCTCTTATAACAACAGCTATCAAGCCAGCTTGAAAATGGCCCCCTTCGAAGTACTCTATGGATGTAAGTGTCGAACCCCTCTGAATTGGTCAGAAACTGGGGAACGACCGCTCGTGGGTCCGGATATTATTCAACACGCCGAAGAACAAGTTCGTATTGTCCGGGAAAATCTCAAGGCGGCTCAGGACCGCCAGAAGAGCAACTATGATCGCAAACGATGGGGTTTGACTTATCAACCTGGTGATCAAGCTTATCTGCGTGTCACTCCTATGAAAGGCACTCACCGTTTCGGAATCAAGGGCAAGCTAGCTCCACGCTACATTGGTCCTTTCCGCATTATTGCTAGGTGTGGACAGGTGGCATATAAATTGGAGTTGCCGCCGCAATTCTCTCATATCCACGACGTCTTCCATGTGTCGCAACTTCGTCAATGCTTCAAGGAATCTCCGCACCGAGCTGTGGATCACGAAATGCTCGAATTGCATGATGATCTTTCATATAAGGAACATCCGATCCGTATTCTCGATGAAGCTGAACGTCGGACCCGTCAGAAGGTTACCAAGTTCCTCAAAGTACAGTGGTCAAATCATACTGAAGATGAAGCCACTTGGGAACGTGAGGATAATCTTCGTGCGGAATACCCCGAACTTTTTCCTTCTACCTCTTAATTCTTGGGACGAGAATTCTTATTAGTGGAGGAGATTTGTAACACCCCCAGTGGTTAGCCACAGTAATTCCATTTTGATAATGACAAGTCATCATGTTTAACAGTGCATGATCATCATTTGCATCATAATGCATTTCAACTCCTAAGTCAAATTCAAATTTAAATGAAAGTGAAATATAAAAGTTGTCCAACATAAAAACTAAAATGTTCAATAGATAACAAATATTCTAGAGACAATTCTAAAATTGTAACCAACATCATTGGAGTTGGGTAAGTGACTCAAACAACTTAAAACAGTGGCTGAAAATAACATTTAGTAACCTTTTAATTTATTTAAAACAAATATGAAATTATGTTTTGCCCAAACTAGTTTTTGGAGTTAGAGTATAATGCACTGTGATTTATGGGCTAGGTCTCATATTTTACAAAAGTCATTTTGAGGCCTCACAATTTACAAAACAGAGAATAGGAATAAAGAAAAGAAAAGAGAAAAGAAAAAGAAAAAAAGGGAAAAGAACCCCCGCTTCCCCCCCCCACTGGGCCTCGACCCAGCTGGCCCAGTCGGCCACCCCACCAGGCCGGCCCACACTCTGGCCTATAACCCCCCACCCCGAAACCCTAGCCCGCAGCCACTCCCCCCTCTCTCGCTCACTCCTCTCTCCCCTATCCGATCTGGATCGGGCTCGACGCCCGTCCGCCGCCTGACGCAGGCGCCCCGTCGCCGCTCGCCGTCTTCCCCGTCCTCCTCCTCGACCCTCCCCCGCTGCCTTGACCCTACGAACCGCCGTGAGCCCCGACCTCTTCTCTCTCTCCCCGCCCGCGCTCATCGTGTCGTCCCCACGCCCCATGCCCACTCGCACCCGCGCCGCCCCGCTCGTCCGTTGCCGCCTGCCCCCCTGAGCCGCAGGCGCCCGCCCCTGCTTCCCCGCTTCGCTCCGCCCCACCACTCGCATCGGCCATCGCCAGCAGCCGTCCCGTGCTCGCGCGCGCCCCCGACGTGGCCTCGTCCCCTGCTGCTCGCCCACGTGCCGAGCCTGCCCTGCTGCTGCCGTTGCTCACCGCCTCGCCGCGCTCTGCGTCTGCCTCCCGCTTCTTGCTCGCGAACAGCGCCCACCTCCGCAGGCCACGGCCACCGCCGCCGCCCGCCCGGCCGCGGCGCCCCGCCCGCGCGGCCCAGCTCTGCCCGCCGCTGCGCTGCTCGCCGCAAGCCCCCACCCCGCGCGCATCGCCGCCTCTAACCGGGCCTCTGGCGCCCCGCGCACATGCCACCGCGCCTCTCCTCCGCTCCGGCTGGCCTCGCCGCGCTGCCCCGCTCCGGCCACGGTCGCTGGCGCTGGGCCACGCGCCGGCCCCTTCCCCCTGGCCGCGCGCTCCGGCGCCCGGCGCACGCGCCTGCACCACCGGGGCGAAGCCCCGGTTAGCCCAGCGCCTGCGCCCGCTAAGCAACGCCCGTTTGGCCCCTAGGGCCAATGACACGCGGGGCCAGCCCCTGGAACGTTTAAAAAAAATGAATTAATAAAACAAATAATTAGCTAATTAATAATTAATTAATTAATTAACTCTGATTAGGTTAATCTAATTAATTAGTTAGTTTAAATTAAACAATAATTAATTAGCTAATCCATAATTAACTAAACAGTCAATGACAGGTGGCCCCCACCTGTCAGGTTGACCGCTGACATCAGCATGATGTCATGCTGACATCATCAATCACTGTTTCGGATAATGTCTAATTTAAATAATTAATTAAATCCCAGAAATTGTTTTAAGCTTTAGAAATTAATATAAAATAATCCGTAACTCCGATCGAAAAACTTTATACATGAAAATTGCTCAGAACGACGAGACGAATCTGAATACGCGGTCCGTTCGTCCGCCACACATCTCTAACTATCCGAACATGCAACCGTTCCCTCCGGTCATCTGTCTGACAAATGTCCGGAGGCGGGAACACATTCCCGGATGAATCCCACCTTCGCCAGTATCACCCGGCACTGCGTTAGGTCACCTCCGTCACCGCGTATTGCCATGTTATGCTTTGTGCTGCACTTGATCACTGTGTATTTATACTGTTTCCTCCCCCTCTTCTCTCTCGGTAGCCCCCGACACCGACGTCATCCCCGAGGCCAACGCAGCTCCGGAGCCCGAAGACACCATTGACAACCTTGCCCTTGCCGCCGAGCAACCAGGCAAGCCCCCCCCCCCCTTTGATCATCCCGATATCGCCCATTCTATTTCTCATGCTTGCATTAGAATTGCTGCTGCTGCTGCTTTACCTATTCTGATGCATAGCCTGTTTATTGTAATCTGCTGTTGATAATTACCTGCATATCCTAAACTGCTTAGTATAGGCTGGGTAGAGACCTATCAGTGACCCCACTTATCCCGACTGCCACGCTGGATTGTCAGAAGACCCGATCAACGGGATTGAAGACCAGGCCCCGACACCGCACATCACCCCCTTTAGTTGTAATGACACTGCAGCGTTACTATCGAGTGCTGAGGGTGAAACCTCTTGTAGCACTTCTGATGTTAACTCTGTAGAGTAGCTATTCGGTCGTGGTCATCGAGGGTGATTCCTCCTTCACCACTTCCGGTAACGACGGTTTCGTGCAACACGTCAAGTGTGAACCCATCGAGGGTGAATCCTCCGAGTTCACCTTGACGGAGACATCGAGTAGGAATTCAATGAGGGTGATACCTCGGATTCCCCTGATGTTATGGACACACGGATACTTGGACTTTACACTGTTACTTGGATAGGCGGGTCGACCCTGAGGGGTACCCGCGTGCGCCTGAGAGGCGAGTGTTGTGGAGACGGGTGCCTGTATGGTGCCCGAGTGCTGAATACGAGGCGCGGCCGGGCATTCTTAACCCTTGTAGCAAGTCCTCGAGACGGGGCGACGGGGTCACATCTTTCGTGAGTCTCTGCTCGTTACCGCAAGCCCCTAGTCCTAACGATTTGGATATTTGATCCGAGCAGGCCTCTGGTCTGATAGCACTAACCATCACGTGGGCATAGTATGGGCGTTCTGCATCGTATGCATCAGCCGAAAGCTCTGTCAGACGTCCAGTTCAGCAGTGCGGCATGGAGTGATTGGCGCCATTGCGGTGGTGCTTGGATCTTAGCCATGTGCGCAACGACCCGGAGGGTGAGGGGCGATGGCCAAGACCCCATTGAGCTTAGGATGTAGACCGGCGGGGACCTCTCTGCTGAGCTGTAGGTAGGGTTGCGATGTGTCGTTTGGCCGAGGCCAGGCATGACCCAGGAAAGTGTGTTCGGCCGGAGTTAATCGAGCGTGTTGGGTAAGTTGGTGCACCCCTGCAGGGAAGAAAACTTCTATCGATAGCCTGTCCTACGGTAACGGACACTCGGAGTTGTATCCTGATTGATACAATTTTAGAACTGGATACTTGGATACTATGGCTCTGGGATTGCTTCTCGCAGGGAGTCGAGAAGGGATCTCCGGACGAGGTTGATGACTGTATGGCTCTGGGATTGCTTTCTCGCAGGGAGTCGAGAAAGGATCTCTGGGTGAGGATAAGACTTAATGATACTGCTACATTATATTGTACTGTTCTTCTCTCTTCTATTGCTGCAAGACCTCCGAAGATGCTAGTCTTCGATAGGACTAGGCCTTCTCTCTATTCTTGCATTTCTGCAGCCCAGTCCACATATACAGCCTCCCTTTGAAAATGTTGCATATGTAGTGTAGATCCTTGCTTGCTGAGTACTTCTGAGTACTCACGGTTGCTTTGTTTTCCTTTTCTCCCCATATCAGTTTGACGTGACCAAGATGACGGAGCCCCTGAGACAGATGCCCCGTAGATCGACTACTACTACTACCCAGAGGATGGATACTACTACGAGTTGACGGATCGGAGGGTCCCAGGCAGGAGGCCTACGCCTTTCGATCGTAGTGTTTTATTTTGCCCCGCCTTTCTAAAGGCCTTTCTGTTTCTCTTTTATATCTGTTCTCAGATATCTGATGCTTCCGCTTACGCTTGTTCGCAAGCTTATGTATTCGAGCCCTCGAGGCCCCTGGCTTGTAATATAAAGCTTGTATGACTTTATTTATGTTTTAGAGTTGTGTTGTGATATCTTCCCATGAGTCCTTAGGCTTGATCGTGTGCATTTGCATGTATGATTAGTGCACGATTAAGCCGGGGGCGTCACACTGCCCTCATGATAGATTTATATGGTGGCTTATGTCTTGTTCTAGGGAAGTTTTCCATACCCTTCCTTATTGGAAATTGAAATTTAATATTGCCTTCTTTCATATCAATCACGGCACCTATAGTTCGTAAAAATGGTCTACCAAGTATAATGGGACAAGACGGATTGCAATCAATATCAAGAACAATAAAGTCTATGGGCACATAATTCCTATTTGCAAGAATAAGAACATCATTAATTTTTCCCAAAGGCTTTTTAATAGTAGAATCCGCCAAGTGCAAATTAAGAGAACATTCTTCAATATTGGTAAGACCAAGCACATCACAAAGAAATTTCGAAATTGTGGAAACACTAGCACCCAAATCACATAAAGCAAAGCACTCATAATTTTTAATCTTGACTTTGATGGTAGGTTCCCATTCATCATATAATTTCCTAGGAATTGAAATCTCTAACTCCAACTTTTCTTCTAAAGCTTTCATCATGGCATCAATAATATGTTTAGTAAAAGCTTTATTTTGTTCATAGGCATGGGGTGAATTTATCATGAATTGCAACAAATAAATATATTCAATCAAAGAGCAATTATCATAATCAAAGTCTTTGAAATCCAAAAGAGTGGGCACATCACTAGTTAAAGTTTTAACCTCTCCAAACCCACTTTTATCATTTTTTTCATCAAGATTTTCACCCTCTAATTATTGGGTCGCCCTCTATCTAAAGTTGACTCTTCTTCAGTCCCTTTATCATCAATTTTAATCTTACTAAACAAGGAATCAATAGAAGAAACACCAATCACTTTAAGATCTTCATCATTTTTATAAAAGCAATCGGTAGAAAACGCTTTTTCCATGAATTCTCTTTTAGCTCCAAGCATAGCGGTTCTTTTCTTACTTTAATCCATAGAAACATATAAAGCTATAATTGATTCATTGATATCAACCTTAGGCGGAAAAAATTTAATCTTGAGATTTTCTACATCATGAGAAATTCTATCAATGCTTCTAGACATATCATCAATCTTATTCAACTTTTCTTCTATCGTAGTATTGAAAACTTTTTGAGCATTGATAAATTATTTAATATTATTCTCAAGATCAGAGGGGTTCCTATTATTATTGTAAGAAGAATTACCATAATTATTAGAGGAATTTCCAGGAAAAGGCCTAGGATTAAAATTACCTCCATAAGCATTGTTATTAAAATTGTTTCGCGAGACAAAATTCACATCTATGGGGTCACTATTTTGCTCAATCAAAGTAGACAAAGGCACATCATTAAGATCAATAGGAGCATTTTTACTAGTAACCAATTTCATAAGAGCATCAACTTTTTCACTCAAAGTACTAACTTCTTCAACTGAATTAACCTTTTTACTAGTAGGTGCTCTTTCGGTGTGCCATTGTGAATAATTTGTCATGATATTATCAAGTAATTTCATGGCTTCACCCAAAGTAATCTTTATAAAAGTACCACCTATGGCGGAATCTAAAAGATTTCTAGAAACAAAATTCAATCCCGCATACATTTTTTGTATGATCATCCAAAGATTTAAACCATGAGTAGGACAATTTCTTAGCATCAATTTCATTCTTTCCCAATATTGTGCAACATGTTCATGCTCAAGTTGCTTAAAATTCATGATTTGATTTCTAAGGGAAATAATTTTCGCGGGCGGAAAATACTTAGTAATAAAAGCATCCTTGCACTTATCCCAAGAATCAATACTATTGCGAGGCAAAGAAGAAAACCAAATTTTTGCACGATCCCGCAAGGAGAAAGGAAATAATTTCAACTTCACAATATCATTGTCCACGTCTTTTTTCCTTTGCATATCACACAATTCTATGAATGTGTTTAGATGGGACGTGGCATCCTCATTAGGAGTAATGGAAAATTGATCTTTCATAACAAGATTCAATAAAGCGGCATTAATATCACAAGATTCCGCACTAGTGGTGGGAGGAGTGATAACCCACAAGTATAGGGGATCGTTTGTAGCCTTTTTTGATAAATAAGAGTGTCGAACCCAACGAGGAGCTAAAGGTAGAACAAATATTCCCTCAAGTTCTATCGACCACCGATACAACTCTACGCACACTTTATGTTTGCTTTACCTAGAACAAGTATAAAACTATTTGGTAGGTGAAAGGATAAGTTTGCAAGAATAAAACTAGAAGTACTTTGCAAGAATAAAACTAGAAGTACTTTGCAAGAATAAAACTACAAGTAAAATGCAAGACAATAAAAGTAGATAGCTTTTGTCAACAAGAAAGTCATTTGTCCCTAGGTGATCGATAACTAAACCGGTGATCATTGTTGCAATTTTATATGAGGGAGAGGCATGAGCTAACATACTTTCTCTACTTGGATCATATGCACTTATGATTGGAACTCTAGCAAGCATCCGCAACTACTAAAGATCATTAAGGTTGTAAAACCCAACCATAGCATTAAGTATCAAGTCCTCTTTATCCCATACACAATGACCCCCAAACTCGGGTCTATGCTTTTGTCACTCACGCCACCCACCATAAGCGAACCATTAACATATTGCAACACCCTACAGCGGGGATCCCCCATGTTTGTGCGACACGGAGGGCACCGTAGGACAGCACCAAAATAAAATATACAACTCAAACCAATCATGATCATCTATCAACCCATAGGACAAAACGGATCTACTCAAACATCATAAGATAGCCATAGATCATTGGGAAATAATATATAGCGTTGAGCACCATGTTTAAGTAGAGATTACAGCGGGTAGAAGAGAGGTTACACCGTTGCATAGAGGGGGAGAGAGTTGGTGTTGACGGCGGCGAAGTTGTTGGAGTAGATCGTCGTCACGATGATTGCCCCGGCGGCGCTCCGGCGCCACCGGGAGAGAGGGGGAGAGATCCCCTCCTTCTTCTTTTTCCTTGGCCTCCCCCCTAGATGGGAGGAGAGTTCCCCCTCTGTTCCATGGCTTCCATGGCGGCGGAGGGGCAGGAGCCCCTCCTAGATTGGATCTATCTCTTTGTTCTCTTCTGTTTCGGGTTCCTTTTTTCTGGCCGAAAACCATTTCTTATATTCCCGGAGATCCGTAACTCCGATTGCGCTGAGATTTTAACACTATTTTTTCCAGATATAAGCTTCCTTGCGCCCGAAGTAGAGCTCCAACTGACTTACGAGGAGGGCACAAGACATCTGGGCGCGCCCTGGTGTATCTTGGGGGCTGTGGGCCCCCGTTTGCATTGATCCGACCTCCCAAAAATCACAAATATTCCAAAAAAAAATCTCTGTAAATTTTTGTCGCATTTGGACTTCGTTTGATATGGATATTCTGCGAAACAAAAAACATGCAACAAATATGAACTAGCACTGGGCACTAGATCAATAGGTTAGTCCAATAAATCATATAAAATGTTGCCAAAATGTGGGAAAGTTGTATAATATTGGCATGAAACAATAAAAAATTATAGATATGACGAAGACGTATCAGCATCCCCGAGCTTAATTCCTGCTCGTCCTCGAGTAGGTAAATGGTAAAAAAGATAATTTTTGATGTGGAATGCTACCTAGCATAATCTTGATCATATATCTAATCATGGCATGAATATTAAGATACGAGTGATTCAAAGCAATAGTCTATAATTTGACATAAAGACATCAATACTCAGGCATCCCAACAAACAATCATGTCTTTCAAAATATCAACGCTAAACGAAAGCTATCCCTACAAAATCATATAGTCTTGTCATGCTCTGTCTTCTCGACACAAAGTATTTATCATGCACAACCCCATGACAAGCCGAGCAATTGGTTCATACTTTTTAACGCGCTTCAGCTTTTTCAACCCTCACGCAATACATGAGCGCAAGCCATGGATATAACACTATGGGTGGAATAGAGTATGATGATAGGGGTAAATATAGAGAAGACAAAAAAATAAGAAAGTCTCACATCGACGAGGCTAACCAATGGGCTATGGAGATGCCCATCAATTGATATCAATGCGAGGAGTAGGGATTGCCATGCAACGAATG
The DNA here is from genome assembly GCA_011799875.1 of Thinopyrum elongatum. Classification (NCBI taxonomy): domain Eukaryota; kingdom Viridiplantae; phylum Streptophyta; class Magnoliopsida; order Poales; family Poaceae; genus Thinopyrum; species Thinopyrum elongatum. The sequence continues at coordinate 505,623,159 of CM022303.1, forward strand.
CACTAAGAGCTATAAGTGTATGAAAGCTCAACATGAAAACTAAGTGGGTGTGCATCTAACTCTATAATGAAAAATTCCCACTAGTATATGAAAGTGACAACGTAGGAGACTCTCTATATGAAAAACATGGTGCTACTTTGAAGCACAAGTGTGGAACTAGCATTCCCCTTCTCTCTTTGTTTTTCTTTTCTTTTTATTTTTCTTTTTTTTCTTTTTTTTCTTTTTTTCCTCTCTTTTTGTCCGGAGTCTCATCCCGACTTGTGGGGGAATCATAGTCTCCATCATCCTTTCCTCATTGGGGCATGCTCTAATAATGAAAATTGATGATCATCACACTTCTATTTACTTACAACTCAATACCTATAACAAAATATGACTCTATATGAATGCCGCTGGCAGTGTACCAGGATGTGCAATGATCTAGCATAACATGTATAAAGAAATGATGAACGGTGGCTGAGCCACAACTACTATGTCAGCCATATGATCATGCAAAGCAATATGACAATGAATGCTCAAGTCATCAAAACGGAAGCGGTGGAAGTTGCATGGTAATATATCTCGGGATGGCTATGGAAAGGCCATAATAGGTAGGTATGGTGGCTGTTTTGAGGAAGATATAATAAGGCTTATGTGTGATAGAGCGTATCATATCATGGGGTTTGGATGCACCGACGAAGTTTGCACCCGACTCTCGAGGTGAGAAAGGGCAATGCACGGTACCGAAGAGGCTAGCAAATTGCGGAAAGGTAAGAGTGCGTATAATCCATGGATTCACATTAGTCATAAAGAACTCATATACTTATTGCAAAAGTTTATTAGCCCTCGAAGCAAAGTACTACTACGCATGCCCCTAGGGGGATAGATTGGTAGGAAAAGACCATCGCTCGTCGCCGACCGCCACTCATAAGGAAGGCAATCAATAATAAATCATGCTCCAACTTCATAGCATAACGAGAGACTATACGTGCATGCTTCGGGAATCACAAACCTTAACACCAATATTCTTACTAACCACAACCATTTACTAGTACCTCCCACATATTCCATCTCTATATCACAAAACTATTGCAAGGAATCAAACATATCATATTCAGTGATCCACAAGTTTTATGTAGGATTTCATGACTAACCATGCAAATGACCAATTCCTGTTGACTCTCTAAATAGATATAAGCGAAGCAAGAGAGTTTAATTCTTTCTACAAAAGACCACGCTCTAACAAATATAAGTGAAGCAAAAGAGCATTCTACCAATAACGGCTTCCTATGTGAAGAGAAACAGGCAATCCAAACTTCAAATGATATAAGTGAAGCACATGAAGCATTCTATAAAGCCATACTCAAAAGATATAAGTGAAGTGCAATGAGCATTCTATAAATCAACCATGGACTATCTCATACCAGCATGGTGCATAAAAGAAAAATGAAAACTAAACACAAAAGACGCTCCAAGATTTACATATATCACATGAACGAAATGAAGATGAAAACATACCGATACTTGTTGAAGAAAGATGGGATGCCTTCCAGGGCATCCCCAAGCTTAGACGCTTGAGTCTCCTTGAATATTTACTTGGGGTGCCTTGGGCATCCCCAAGATTGAACTCTTGCCTCTCCTCCTTCTCCTTATATCGAGACCTCCTCGATCTTTGAACACTTCATCCACACAAAACTTAACAGAAAACTGGTGAGATCCGTTAGTATAATAAAGCAAATCACTACTTTAAGTACTATTGCAAACCCATTCATATTTTATTTTTGCATTGTAGCTACTGTATTATAACTTCTCCATGGCTTATACCACCGATAGAATCGATAGTTTCATCAAAACAAGCAAAACAATGCATAAAAAACAGAATCTGTCTTAAACAGGACAGTCTGTAGTAATCTGAACTTTAACCATACTTGTATACTCCAAAAATTATGAAAAATTAGGAAAAAATAAAAAAATTGTATAGAAATACTGTGCAAAAAGTTTCATAAACTTTGATGTTCCAGTAAAAAATGTAAAATCACACACTATAGCCAAAGTTTCTGTTTTTGCACCGCACATACCAACAAGCAATCTAATCATCCTAAAGGCAAATCTTGGCACATTATTTTTATAATACAATGGATTTGTACAAGGGGATAATTATTTTTGTTGAAAAGTTTCTGTAATCGAGATTCACAAAGTTTCCATGGGCATGAACAAAGTTCAAGGCTAGCTCACACTTCCACGGTGCTCGTCTTTCTCACTTTCACTTTTCTTTTTGTGAAGTTTTAAGTTCCCCTCTATTTTTTTGTTTTTAAACTTTATAAAAGCACTCAACAGAATAAAATGACTTCCTAAAACTTTTGGGTTGTCTCCCTGGCAGCGCTTTCTTTAAAGCCATTAAGCTAGGCATACCGTGCTCAAGTAATGGATCCACCCGGATCCCAAGGTATATCAAAGCCAATTTTAATCAGCAATGATTTGTAATTTAGTAGTGAGCACAAAGCAACATATATCATGCAATAACGAAGTCTAACTCTCTCCCTATGCATCGGCATGTCATACAAGAACAATTCATGCACATCAAGTAAAGGCCAATACATAGCATAAGCAGTTTCTTGCAATTTTATCGTGTTGGAAACATAGAGAGGTGGAGATGTAGTTCCTCTCTCATAATAATTGCAAGTAGGAGCAGCAAACACATGCATATTATATTCATCAAAATCATCATGTGTAATGGTAGAGTGCAACCCATCAACATAATCCTTAATAAGTGCAAACTTCTCTGATATAGCGTAGTTGGGAGAATTCAAAAATATAATAGGACTCATCATGCGTGGGTGCAATAGCAACAATTTCATTCTTAACATAAGGAACTATAGCAAGTTCATCTCCATAAGCATAATTCAAATTGGCATCTTGGCCACAAGCATAGCAAGCATCAAGTTCATCAAAAAGGGATATTTCAAATGAATCAATGGGATCATAGCAATTATCATAGCATTCATCCTTTGGTAAGCATGAAGGGAAATTAAACAATGTATGGGATAAAGAGTTACTCTCATTAGAAGGTGGGCATGAGTGATCAATCCGCTCTTCCTCCTTTTGTTCTTCGCTCATCTCCTCGTCTTTTTCATCTAATGAGCTCACAATTTCATCAATTCCTTCTTCCATAGACTCCTGCAAAATATTAGTCTCTTCTTGGATAGCGAAGACTTTCTCAATAAATACATCAATATCAGAATTGTATTTATAATTCTCATAGCAATATTTAAGTATAGCAAAATTTTCAGGTCTGTAACCAGCATCATCATAATCTTCATACTTTTCAAAGAAAGATTCAATTTCATAAGCACCCTTAAAAGCAACAAATTCTTCTATTCATTCCACATCATAGTAATCATATCTACCATTAGCATAAGAAGCCAAGGTTTCATATTCGTTAAATTTGCATGAGAAGGGAAGGTGTGGAGCCTTCATCCTAGAGCAACAAGTATAATCATTTCTCAAGCATAGATCCCGAGCATACCAAAGCAACATATGAATTTGATCCCATAACAGTTTCCCTTTTTGAGTCAAGCAATAACCCCTAAAGTATTCACGTTGATCCAACGTGTCTCCCATTATCAAGTTGAATGGGGTTTTCTCAAGATTATCAAAGTAGTGATTAATATTTTTCACATAACACGCATCGAGGGTTTTAGGAGGTTCCCCATCTCCGTGAGTAGCAAGTACAACTATTTTTTTTTGGTATTTCATGTTCCATATCCATAAAGATAAAGAAAAACTTAGAACAGAAAATAAAAACTACTCAGTGATAAAGCAAACAAGCACACACGAGAATATTCACCCCACGCTATTGCTCCTCGGCAACGACGCTAGAAAAAGGTCTTGATAACCCACAAGTATAGGGGATCGTTTGTAGCCTTTTTCGATAAATAAGAGTGTCGAACCCAACGAGGAGCTAAAGGTAGAACAAATATTCCCTCAAGTTCTATCGACCACCGATACAACTCTACGCACACTTTACGTTTGCTTTACCTAGAATAAGTATAAAACTATTTGGTAGGTGAAAGGATAAGTTTGCAAGAATAAAACTAGAAGTACTTTGCAAGAATAAAACTACGAGTAAAATGCAAGACAATAAAAGTAGATAGCTTTTGTCAACAAGAAAGTCATTCGTCCCTAGGTGATCGATAACTAAACTGGTGATCATTGTTGCAATTTTATATGAGGGAGAGGCATGAGCTAACATACTTTCTCTACTTGGATCATATGCACTTATGATTGGAACTCTAGCAAGCATCCGCAACTACTAAAGATCATTAAGGTCGTAAAACCCAACCATAGCATTAAGTATCAAGTCCTCTTTATCCCATATGCAATGACCCCCAAACTCGGGTCTGTGCTTCTGTCACTCACGCCACCCACCATAAGCGAACCATTAACGTATTGCAACACCCTACAGCGGGGATCCCCCACGTTTGCGCAACACAGAGGACACCGTAGGACAGCACCAAAATAAAATATACAACTCAAACCAATCATGATCATCTATCAACCCATAGGACAAAACAGATCTACTCAAACATCATAAGATAGCCATAGATCATTGGAAAATAATATATAGCGTTGAGCACCATGTTTAGGTAGAGATTACAATGGGTAGAAGAGAGGTTACACCGCTGCATAGAGGGGGAGAGAATTGGTGTTGACGGCGGCGAAGTTGTTGGAGTAGATCGCCATCACAATGATTGCCCCGGCGGCGCTCCGGCGCCACCGAGAGAGGGGGGGGGAGAGCCCCCTCCTTCTTCTTCTTCCTTGGCCTCCCCCCTAGATGGGAGGAGAGTTCCCCCTCTGGTCCATGGCCTCCATGGCGGCGGAGGGGCAGGAGCCCCTCCTAGATTGGATCTATCTCTATGTTCTCTTCTGTTTCGCGTTCCTGTTTTCTGGCCGAAAACCGTTTCTTATATTCCCGGAGATCCGTAACTACGATTGCGCTGAGATTTTAACATGTTTTTTTTTCCGGATATAAGCTTCCTTACGCCCGAAGTAGAGCTCCAACCGACTTACGAGGAGGGCACAAGACACCTAGGCGCGCCCTGGTGTATCTTGGGGGCTGTGGGCCCCCGTTTGTGTTGATTCCACCTCCCAAAAATCATGAATATTTCAAAATAATTCTCCATAAATTTTTATCGCGTTTGGACTTTGTTTGATATGGATATTCTGCGAACAAAAAACATGCAACAAACAGGAATTGGCACTGGGCACTGGATCAATAGGTTAGTCCAATAAATCATATAAAATGTTGCCAAAAATATTTGAAAGTTGTATAATATTGGCATGAAACAATCAAAAATTATAGATACGACGGAGACGTATCAAGGAGCAATCGGAGTGCAAATAAAATCATTATTATTGGTATTGAAAAAATCACATAATTTGGTATTTTCTTGAGACATCGCGACTACGCAAACAAAATTGCAAGCAAAAACAGATCTGACGAGAAAAAGGTGAATGAAAAAGAGGCGAATAAAAAGGCAATTTTTTGTGAAGTGGGGGAGATGAAAACGAGAGGCAAATGGCAAAAAATGTAAATTGCAAGGAGATGAGATTTGTGATTAGGAACCTGATAGATGTTGATGATGTCTCCCCGGCAACGGCGCCAAAAATTCCTTTGACGTGGCTTGAGACTGCGTCGGTATTTCCTCAAAGAGGAAGGGATGATGCAGCATATCTACGGTAAGTATTTCCCTCAGTTATGAAACCAAAGTATCAATCAAGTAGGAGAACCAAGCAACACTATGTAAATGGTACCTACACACAAAGAACAAATACTTGCAACCCGACGCGTAATAGGGGTTGTGAATCCCTCCTCGGTAAAAAGATAGATTAATTTGTATGAGATTGGATAAATAGATCTGAGTAAAACGCGAAATAAAATAAGTAAAGAAAAAGTGCAGCAAGGTATTTTTGGGTTTTTGGAGTAATAGATATGAAAACAAAAAGGATAAAAGATAGATCTGAAAGCAATATGATAAAAGATAGACCCGGGGGTCGTAGATTTCACTAGTGGCTTCTCTCGAGAAAATAACATACGGTGGGTGAACAAATTATTGTTGGGAAATTGATAGAAGAACAAATAATTATGATGATGTCCAAGGCAATGATCATGAATATAGGCATCACGTCCAAGATTAGTAGACCGAAACGATTCTGCGTCTACTACTATTACTCCACACATCGACCGCTATCCAGCATGCATCTAGTGTATTAAGTTCATGGAGAAACGGAGTAATGCAATAAGAACGATGACATGATGTAGACAAGATCTATTCATGTAGGAATAGACCCCATCTTGTTATCCTTAATAGCAATGATACATACGTGCCTCGCTACCCCTTCTGTCACTGGGTGAGGACAGCGTAAGATCGAACACATCACAGAGCACCTCTTCCCATTGCAAGAAAAATCAATCTAGTTGGCCTAACTAAACCAAAGATTCAGAGAAGAAATACGAGGCTATAAATAATCATGCATAAAAGAGATCAAAGAAGACTCAAATAATATTCATGGATATAGATATGATCATAAACTCGAACTTCATCGGATCCCAACAAGCACACCGCAAAAAGTCATTACATCAAATAGATCTCCAAGAGACCATTGTATTGAGAATCAAAAAGAGAGAAGAAGCCATCTAGCTACTGCCTACGGACCCATAGGTCTATGGTGAACTACTCACGCATCATCGGAGAGGCACCAATGAGGATGATGAACCCCTCCGTGATCGTGTTAGATTGGATCTCGTGGTTCTGGAACTTGCGGCGGTTGGAATTGTGTTTTGTCAACTCCCCTAGGGTTTCTAGAATATTTGGGTATTTATAGAGCTGAGAGGCGGTGGAGGAGACCCACGTGGGCCCCACAACCCATCAGGACGCGCCTGGGCCTCCTGGCGCGCCCTGGTGTCTCATGGGCCCCACGGTCCTCCTATCCGGTACTTCCTTGGCTCCCAAGTTGTCTTCTGGTCCAAAAAAATATTCAAAAAGTTTCGCTGCGTTTGGACTCCGTTTGATAGGGATATTCTGCGAAGTAAAAAACAAGCAAAAAACAGAAACTGGCACTAGGCACTACGTCAATAGGTTAGTCTCAAAAAATGATATAAAGTTGCTATAAAATGATTGTAAAACATTCAAAATGATAATATAACAGCATGAAACAATAAAAAATTATAGATACGTTGGAGACGTATCAATGGTGACCTGGACCAGGGGGTACTTACCATGTCGACTCTCGGCTAGGTTGGCTGGGCCGATGCCCCCCTTTGTCGGTTCTGTCTTGGGCCACTTCAGGCAGCCCATGACGCATACAAGGAAGATTTCACAAGACTTGGCATACAAGATAAGGACTCCTCTCCACTGATGTAGCTGACTAGGACTCCTACTATCCTAGGCCTCCGATACATTATATACACCGAGGCTAGGCTAGTCGATAGATGATGACAATCTTAACTCTCTCATACACACGATCTCGTGATAGATCAACATGTACCTTGTACTCCCCTCAATACCAATACAATCAAAGCAGGACGCAAGGTATTATCTCTTCGAGAGAGCCCGTACCTGGGTAAATCCCTGTGTCTCTTGTTACCATCGCACCAAGGCTACCATCTCGGGACCCTCTACCCGAGATCTGCTGGATTTGACTCCATCACTTGTGGATAAAGTTGTCCAGAGGAACCCAGTTGACAGGTGATCGAGATTATGCCAAAATATGTTTTGCATTTTTACATGGTGCTTCAACTTCTCGTTGGTGCCACAACCTTGTCACTATATATGTGTTTACGTGCGTAAATGTGATTTTCGCTGGCCAATGAACTATCCACATGAGTTTCGGCTCGAATTTCAGCTATGAGTTTGTTAACATTTGTAGTGGCAACACTACATCGAATATTATTCGGTTTTCTCTTGAAGAGAGTGTGTGTGTGTGTGGTAATAACCGAGTACTTTTTGCAAGAGCTCGAAAGATACAACACATTGGTCCATAGTACTCAAGCTTAAGCCACAACGATAACCCATGCATGTATCATTTCTTTTGCATAATCTCTTCACTTGACAATGAAAGTTTTAGCAAGAAATGAATGAAAGAAAGTGCTTTAGTGCCTTGATGAAGCGACACCCGTGGGTTTTAACGAGTTACTCTAGTATCATGTTGTCTTTGCATACCTTTCACTCTCGTAGTTGTGTTTTCATTGCTCAAGAAAGAAAATCTTTTCCGTGCGTTCCTTGACAAGCATATGTTAGCTAGAGTAAATAGAATAAGAGTTACTCTATTATTTTGTCTAGTTGAGTAGGAGGTTTGCGTTGATTATCTTTGCTTCATTAACACTTGCATAATAATCATGCCACCGCTATAGTTATACTAAGTTTTTAGGTACAAGAAGCGGAAGGCTATCTAGGCATGCCGATTGTAAGTGAACTAAAACCTTCTCGTTATTTCAAGGACGGTCAAGGTTTAAGCTTAGGGGAGTTGATGAGTGTATTTTTTTACGCTCATCACACCGTTGTTTAAACCGATTTATTCCATAAAATCTGAGATATTCCCTCCAATATTGTCACTAATGACTAATAAATGTAACAGATTACGAAATCCTCTCTTTATTTTGTTTCCACGGGAAAAGGCTATATGTGGTGTAAATTAATCATATACATGGAAAGAAGCAAAATGGAGATAGAAGAAATCAAGTGGGAGGCGCACCAGGACCAACAGAGCGCAAGACAATGTCTGGTACGAGCGCACACGCTCGTACCATCGCTCATACCAGATGCCCACAACACCATGGCGTCCACCCCCAACAACTTTTATAAAGGGATCCGTATCATATTCACAAAGAGCAGACGCCGGAACCTCCGTCCTCGCACTAGAAGCCATTAACAAACCCTAGCCGCCACCATTTCACATCCCATCTCCATAGCCGCCACCATTTCACATCCCATCTCCATAGCCACCGCCATCTTCACCATCGCAACAATCCACCTCCAAGTTAGCCACCTTAATAAGCTTTCATGTTGATGTCTTCTTCAATGATTTTTTCATGTGATCCAATCGCCATGTGTGAGTACTTCGATAAGGCAATGGGTTGATGCATAGCTTTGCAACCCGATGTGTTTGTATGAGGGATCAATGGAATGACTTTGAATGAACGTCATGTATGTGTGAAATAAAATTGCATCGTAGTTGTCTCTTGTCTCTCTCTCGTTCTTCGCCGTTGCAGGTACCCAAGATCACAGAGTTCGAGCCAAGAGGAGGTTAGGAGCAAGGAGGACGTGGAACGCTATTTTGAACATCAGTGACAGAAAAGGTTTAGTATGATAGGATGAAGCCAATCCTTGGGGATACATGAGTGTGGTCATTAGACGCCCAATGCCTTTGCATGATTTTATTTTAATTACCGAGGTAATGCCGCGCGACAGATAGGGCCTACGGTTGGACAACCGACTCTTGATGCAGGGCTCATTCCAGTCAAGACGTAATCCGCCCCCCCTCCCGCTTTGAGTTGTCGCGAACACATCTTAATGGGTGTCTTCCATAGAACAAATTAAGATCATGATGATCCTGATCACAAACATATGGTTGTAAGAATCAAGTCCTCATACCCATGCCTGTTTTTATTATAAGTGTTAAGGTAACAACAGCGATTACGATCCGGTCTAAAAACTGGATATTAATGCTCTCGCAAAAGTTTGGTAGAAACCCTTGTCACAAGTGCACGTCTTCTCGTGGGTTCGATAACTCAGGGTCACTCCTTGAGGAAAGAGGTTGCGAAGATTTCTACTATCCGTTACTGGATCACCAAAGGGACTCATCAATTCCATTGTGGTGAAGCTTCGTGGTGGGGTTGGTAGCCTTCAATTAAGTTGCGGAGTTTGCCATAACCTTGTTTGTAAATGTTTCGGTTGTCGCCTTAAAGGGCATCACTAGTGGATTCACGACACCTTGCATCGTGCAAGGGCGTGAGGAGAATAGGATGAGTCATTGTGACGTTTGCGGTGCCTCGTGCCTCCACATCCGATGGAGACATACCTCCCCCAAAGAAGGGAACTTCGGAAACACATCCTCGTCTCCACTTGCGGTTACTTCTATCCTTGACTTACTTTGTGCAAGCTTATATTATGTTGCTTATATTCGTCCTTATACTTGTTGAGCTTGTCATATAGGTTATCCACCTAGTTGCATATCTAGACAATCTATTTTCTTGTTGAACCTAAATTTGGAAGGGAAGTTAATAATTTTTAATCGCCTATTCACCCCGTCTATTAGACCATATCATTCCTTTCAGGCGGCTACAGCACCGCTGCGACAGCAGCCGGACCGCTTCGATGATGTTGCGACAACATGCTTTGACGACCGTGGTGTGCTTTGATGGTTGCGATGCTACGACGACAACCTGTCTGCCTCAATGATGTTGCGATGTCGGCGTGCTTCGAACGATCGCGACCATGTAGCGGCATCGTGCTTCGACGACAATGGTGATGCTCCGACGAAGGCCCAACCACTTCGAAGTTGTTGCGACGATGCGCTTCCTAGCCATGGCAATGCTGCGATGATGGCACATATGGTTCGAGGACGCCTGCGGCGGTGTAAAGGACGCTACTCTAAGGATTGCTATATAAAAGCAACCATTGGGGGGGGGGGGCAAGCAACCATGACTCCATGATCTTGCTAGTACAAAATCCAACAAACACTGACAATCAACGTCAAGAGTATGGTGTTATGGAATTCTCGTTTTGTGCTTGCTACGTGCTTCCGCTTGAGATTGTTTGTATAGCACATATATGTGTAGCTATGTGGCTAAGCAGTAAGCATCATGTGTGAAGTAGAAGCAACATAGAACCGTTAAACAATCGTGGGGATCAATTAACTTCAGGCGCGCGGCTAGACGCTACCATGATCACGCGGTCAAATAGGTGGGAACATAGTGATGCTTCATGCCACATCGATCGGACGGCGACAGACACAGCTGATGAAGCCAAGAAATCACCGTACTCTTTTAAACTGGAAAGAGCTATCAGCATGTACACGTTGAGACACATGCCCAACACATTGTGAAGTTGTGGCAGTCCAGCAACTACGAGAGATAGGAGGTATTCTGCATGACATAATGGAGATGAGTGCTGGTTTCTCTAGTTTTACCTTAAGATTTATTGGGAGGGATGCTAATGCTGCGGCGCATCTTTATGCTAAAAGAGCGAGCGAGTATAGGCGTAGATGCTTATGGCTTAATTACACTCTCATTGATTAAAAAAACAAATATTTTCATTTAAAATATTAATTTGTTTGAGGTAAATTTAAAATATTAAATGAATGTATTTTTTCTATTTTTTTTAGAACAAATGTATTTTTTCGAGCGGAACCCTATGGCCAGAAGGCCCACAACGAGTCCCCCGAAACGAACACACTTCTCGTTCAGTCCGACCTCCTTGATAAATAGGCTAGCCAAGCCCGAGCCGCTCCTACGGAGTCCCACCTCGCCGCCGCCAAACCCTCGCCCCTCTTCCACCGGAGCCCACCGAGCTCTCCCACTCCAGAAATTCTCCGAGCGGGAGCTCGCCCCCTCCAACGCCGCGTCCTCCTCCAGCTCCACAGGTAAACCCTAGGCCCTCGCACAAATCTTGTGATTCCACCCATCTCCAGCTCGCATCCATGTCTCGGCCGGATTGGTTCTAGTTTGCGCCCTGTTCATGGTGTGATGTCTAGGGTTTGTCTCGCAGGGGCTGGTGTTCGCGAGATTCCCGTTGCTTCCCGCGACCCCGCGCACAGTAACCCCTAGGCGGGCTCGTCCGCCATGTTTCCGCCCAAAGGGCCCAATCCCTACGGGCAGCAACCACCGTACGGCGGGCAGCAATCTTACGGCGGCCAAATCGTACGTCTCTAACAAATGCGCTGATCTGGTATCTTCTTACTTGTTATATCCAGATGTGTTGTGGGTTCTCATCTTTTATGTGCGCAAAAACCTGCGCTCTTTTGCCCTACTTTTGCTTGCAGCCTGGTAGCAGTGGATTTGGGGCCTCAGCTGCGGCAGGTGCCCGTGCCGGACAGGGTGCTGCTGGGCAGTATGGAGGGCCTTACGCGTCGGTGTATGGCACACAGCAGGTGGTTAACTAACCGCAGTTCGTGAACGTTTTTCAGAATTGTTTTCGATATGCAATTTGTTACCCTCCTAATGCCATCCACGCTCACTGCTGTTACTATTTAAGTTGCTCTGTGAGTTGTTGTTGATGCGGTGTATGTAGAGGGGGAATCTTTGTAGCTAAGGCAAATAATGAAGGTTATTAGCTGCCAGTTCGATGCCTTTGGAGTGCAAATGGTTAGTAGAACTGCACAGCTTCATGCTCTCATAAATCTGATGTATCCACATGGACATCTGAGATAAAAGAAAGCACTAGGTTTGGCCAGTGCTGAAGAGGCTGGCCAGGATTATTAGTTCTAGCTCAAATAAAATTATCTATAATGTTGCTGTCTGAACCCAAGTAAAACCAAGGTGTCCTCCTGGACCTGATTTTGTTGTTGTTTATCCTTTCCCTTATCCACATGAAAAGCAATTAGAATCATGTCATCCCGGCAGTGTGTCTAAATTGTTTTGGAATGTTTAAAAGGTCACTGATTCTGTTAGTCCAAAAGACCTAGGAATTGATAATGGCCCTGTGGGATAATCGTACAAAATGAGATCCAGATCGCCCGTCATAATCTATTGATCCACACTAGAATATTGCTCTGAAAGATGCCATTCTATAGCTTACCCAGTGTCCAAAACATACTAGTTATGTACGTGGTATGCATCATTCTATATCCTGATAGTGAGGTTTAAGCTTCAGTTTAAAATTGCAAGAATCTGAAGGATTGCAAGTAAAGGTTGCCCTCAAGCCATCTCCTCCACCTTGCCCCTCCCCTGCATAGGTCTGTCAGATCATGCCCAGACTGTTTAGTGGTGTTAGAGACTTCTGAGGGTTTTTGCAAACTAGATATATTTCTGAGTTTCCACCACAGATAGGAAACAATGGATTGATTCTGTAGCACTTATCTAAATTCTAAAGCTACATAAGCCCAAGGTCAGCATTGTGTTGTTGCTGTTTCATTCTTTGTGCCGCGTAATTACCAGGTGATTTGATGTCTGTTTCATTTTGTAAGTTTTTCTTGTCTCCCAAATAAGAATATGGCAAAATATAATAGATCCCACCAATTATCATTTCATTTACGTGAATGCCCCTACATACTGATTAATGGCAGGATAGGGTAGAATATGGTTTGACCACTTATCATTGCATTTATGATAATGCACTATCAAAATAACTGAGCTTGCACCAGGCATGTCATATTCAATATTTCTGAAACAAGCAATGCTAGAGCATTTCAGCATACCGAATTTCACAAATTGGGGCCTCTTTTAGATAAGGAATGCATATTCATGTGAGTTGGCTATGTTAACTGACTTGGTGTCCTAGCAGTACCTCGAAGCAGAAAACAGATCAAGTGCTGGAATAATTTGTTGGCTAGTCCACTAGATCTGTAGTTGGTAGTCATGTAGTATCACACATAGCTTATCTGATCAAGGAATCAAATGATTTGGGAAAAAAATAATATAAATGTACTCTCTGTAAAGAAGCTGTTCCTGGGCTGAATTTATCTCGTGCGGCATTAAACTTATATATACTTGCCTTCACATAATATTTGTGATTTTGTGCATTTTGTCAGATTTAACGCGTTAAGCCATTTTACCTGTAGTTCGTACCATGAAGAGCGGGCACTAGGAAGAAATTTCTGTTAACCATTCATGTCTTTTTCTTTTGTTACTTCTCAGTTTGTATTTTTTAGGTCTTGTCATGTCGATCTCGAGTCTCGACTCTTTGTTTCAGCTGTATTGTATGTTGATTACTTTCTTCCATGGTCGGATCTCACCTCCTTTTAGTTTCAAGTGTCACAACTGTTTCATGAGTTCTGTGCACGATATCTTAACTGAATGTCTGATTAAACTTTCTGCAGGTTGGGGGAGTTGGTGGCAAAGGTCCGGATTCTTCTAGTCTTCCTAGCCTGCCACCTCATACATCTTCACTATCTCAGTCATCCAAGTTCTCGTCTGGATCTGCAGGGTCTAACTTGGCAAGACCAAACGATGACTATATGGCTGTGCGTGGATATGCACAGAAGCTAGACCAGTATGGTACTGATTACACATCAGAGAGAAGAATGTATGGTGAGCACTCGGCTAATCTTGGCAGGAGGGATGTCCTTACTGATTTGGATAGAAGATATCCTGATCATATACCTGCAGCCCATCAGGTCTATAATGTGTGCTCACTTTTTTTTGGGGCTTTCCCCTGAATTTTTTTATTTAGCAAACTTAATCTTATGACCATCTTTTTTATATCTCAGATTCATGACCGTGTGGAGCAGGTAGCGTTCTTCTTTCCCTTACAAAACTACGTTCTGCCCCATTTAATGCTGTCTGTTATAGCCTATAATTATTTCTATTCTGTTAAATTTTTCAGGGTTCAACAATGCGCCATCAGCCACTTCTGAAACCTCAGCTGGCGCCTGTGTCTGATATGAGGTACGTTAGCTCACAGCCAGGTCATATATGTTGTTCAGGTTTTTTGTCCACATGGTAGACCATAATCACTCTCAGTTTAAAAAGTGCATCAAATGAATGACTATGTGCATGTTCCAAACATCTCTTCTTAGGACTAAAATTTGTTAGTTATTTTAATGTATTTCACCGGCACTTTTGGAAAGCTAAAATTTGCGATACTTTGTGTGTTTATCACTGCAACAAAACATAGCACATGCACTGAGTAAAGTATGCATTTCTGGCAGACAAGCCGATTACTTTGCAGGAAGGTCCGCTCCAATCCATAAAGAGTCTCAGGAAATTGGTACATTTGGAAGGGCTGAAGCTGACCATCGCAACTTGTCCATTCTTGGGAATGTTCCATATGGAGGACAACAGACATCTTCGTTGTTGGGAGGCGCCCCTAGGACAAACATTGATAGTCTTGGCTATGGGCAAGGATCATCAAGCAGTGGTTATGGGATGAGTCTGCCCCCTGGACGTGACTATGCCTCGGGGAAAGGCCTTCTCCATCCATCTTCAGATTCTGATTACCGTGACAACATCTTACCCCGTGCACGTCCAGGCATCTCCATGGTTGATGACCGTGCAATTGACCGGATTGGTTATCGTCGTGAGCTGGATCTAAGAGATGAGGACCGTCGAAGGGATCTGCTACTTGAAAGGGAAAAGGAGCTTGAACGGGAGCGGGAACGGGAGTTGCGAGACCTTCGAGACCGTGAAAGAGAAAGAGACCGTGAAAGAGAAAGAGAACGTGAAAGGGAAAGGGACCGTGAAAGATTAAGGGAACGTGAAAGAGAAAGGGAGCGGGAGCGTCAAAGGGAACACGAAAGAGAACGTCTTCGCGAGCGCCGCGAGAAGGAGAGGGAGCGGAACAAGAAGCATGTAGCTGATCCAAGGCGTGAGCGCACTCCACCTAGAACCCCTGGTGATCGACGGCGTTCTTCTTCTGTTAGGTCTGAGAAGCCTTTGCGGCGCCTTTCACCTCGACGTGATGCTGTGCATAGGTGTCTCCATGTTCTCTATAGCTTTGTGGATGCGCTTCGTCTTTGGTGCAGCCTTTTAAACTAACACTTTTGTTTGTTGTCCTGAAGGCATCGTTCACCTATTAAAGAAATAAAGAGAGAATATTTGTGCAAGGTAAACGAACAGTTGTGTTTGTCACAGTGTTCTTGCGAAAATCAATTGATAGTATTAATTCTTTATGTGCCTCCTTGATGCACTCTGGTCTCCAGTTTCCTTTACTGCTGTCCTTGTAAAGCCTGAGATCTTTGCGAACTTATACGTCCACTCTCGGAACTAATATCTGAGAGATTCTGGGTTCCACTTACCCATCTATCTACAACAATCCTTGTTTTTGCCTTCCTAGCCACTTTCTCTTTTCTGTTACCACTTGTCTGGAGATCTCTCATTCTTTGTTCTTCCAATTTGGATAACTTGTAAGACTATTCACACCTTAAGCATAGATTTCACTAGAGTGGATATGATTGAGCAATCACGGAGATGTCTTCCATCCTCCATTTTTCTCTGCCTCCTTTATATGCAAATATCATATTTAGTATGTTCAGTTATGCAGAAGTTCTAGTCTGATGCCCAATAGGAACTCGTTGCTAATTGGGCTGTCTGGTGCAGGTTTTGCCATTTCGTTTGGTGGATGATGAGAGAGACTGTTTATCTTTGACAAAAAGATATCCTAGGCTATCAGTTATTCCAGATTTTTCTAAGGTTTGGCATTCTATTCATGACTGTTGATGATCAAAACTCAACGTGAAATCAGAGTACTGTAGTTTTTTTTTTGCCTTACTTGTGATTTACTTGTTCTGTAGATTGTCTTGAACTGGGTTAAAGAAAGCCTAAATCTTTCGCTGCATACACCAGTGAGGTATGTTTTTCTATTGGGACTACATAAGTAGATACATGTACTGTTCTATTGGTTTTCTTGCTAAATGTTCTTGAGCTTCCTATTAATGGCATGTTTTATACTGTGTTGCTGCCACTGCTGTAAAATAGTCTGGAGCATGCCATCTGTGAAGATGACGATAAAGCTGATGAAAGCGCACTGGTCTCTTCTGAGAACACATCAAGCACAAAGACCCCTGAAACCATTTGGAATGCAAAGGTCCTTTTGTTTATAATGTTGTGTTCATTTTGAAGTATGAACTATATTAGTTGATTTGAGTAGTAGCTCCCGCGATAAGTAGAGATGGTGTTTATTTGAATGAATTATGTCATTGTACATGCTATAGCAATATTTGTAGAAAGCATGTGGTATAATTGTTGTGGGCATTAATACTCACATTTGTAGAAAATTATTGCTTGCAAGTACATGAAGTGACCTGTGCTGCTGACCTGCACTATCCAAGGGTGTTATGGTCTTCCCCTGGATCATGCTTGCCACTTGAGCAATCTTTTGAGAAATGCTAGTCCGATTCTAGCTTTTGGTAGGATGAATTTCCCTTGCATGAAAAATATGTCTTCATCATTCCATCACATTGTGACATGGAGACGTCTCAGAAAATAAAGTTGTGCTAGTACAATTTTATGTTGCGTATGTAATATAGTTATTGCGGAGCTATGATTTATATCTCTCCATGGTACTCCCATCGTGTGCTCACCCCCTAGCCTTTGCCTAATCTTTTTTTGTTGAAACTAGAGGAATGTTTCCATTGCACTTATACTCATCTGATATTGTAAAAAATCACTAGAGTTTGTCTTGGGATTGACGTTGGCTTGAGTTTTGCTTTTAGTGCTTTTAAGTAATCCAAAAAAGAAAAAGGCCATCTCACGTTGGCCGGATATAGAGGCACTTAAGTTATGCTGTCTTTACCTTAAAAGGTAACTCTAACCATCTTGAAGTAATTTCCTTCTGTGCTTACATATATGCCCATGTGCAGGTACTTCTGATGAGCGGTATGAGCAATGGTGCCTTTGCTGACATAACGTCGATGAGAAGTACTGAGGAACGAGTGGTGCACTTGAACAATATCTTAAAATTTGCTGTATTCAAGAAGGATCGTTCACTTCTTGCTATTGGAGGCCCTTGGAATGCAGCACTTGATGGTGGAGATCCATTGGTTGACTGTTCTTGCTTGATTCGAACCGCTATCAGGTATGCCTTCATCAAGTAAATGTACCATGGATGACTTGCAACTGTACTAACCCTTCTTCTTGGACAGATATGTGAAGGAACTGGTTCAAGTCGATCTATCTAATTGTACCAGTTGGAATCATTTCCTCGAGGTACTTCCAAATATATCTCAGCACCTTCTAGGAACTGTATTTCTTGAATATATTCTTCTTTAGATGGAAAACATCATCCTTCCATCATATACCTTTTATTTAATTGGTCATAACTGGATTCTCTTCTGAATCGTAGAAGTGCAAACACATATATTCCTATATGCTTTATTCCAAAACTATATAATGCACATTTACATCATGACTCTTTACCAATCAATTTGCTTCTTGTTAATTTGTTTGACATTTCTCTGCTCTTTGTGCTTTAAAATCCCCCTATCCGAAATGACAATATTCCAAAGGATATTTGTGCTAATAACCGTCAGAGTATTAGACATTATGACTGTTATGGTAACTGGTCAGTTGCAAATGTGATATCAAGCCCTACTCGTATGTGGTTTATTGGCTCTTCCATATGATAATATGAGAGCATTTACTCCAGTAATTAAGTCATTCGCCTTTCAAGACATGCTATTATTGCTGAAGTCATCAGCATAATGTAATACACGCATTATACTGCAGGTCCATTACAACAGAGTTGGCAATGATGGACTCTTTAGTCACAAAGAAATTACTGTACTGTTTGTGCCAAACCTGTCGGAATGCGTACCATCTATGGATATATGGAGGAACAACTGGATTGCATACCGAAAATCAAAGATAGAAAGGGAGCAGCTGATTATGAAGAAGGAAAAGGTAAGCCTGTGGTTACTATTACAATATACTTTGTTTTCTTGTGAAACAGCACTAATGGTTCTTACTTCCCGTTGCATTTTAGAGCCCAGGTGATCCAAAGGAACAGAAACAAGGTTTGAAAGATCCTCACTTATCATTTCACCGCCCTTTCCTTGTCTAATATAATGAATAAAATAATTAATCCTTGTTTATTTGTCAGCAGTTTTAGAGGAGCCAAGCGAGGCTAAAAGTACGAATGATCAATTGAAGGAGGGTGATGGTGCTGCCAAGATTGAGAAAATTGATGCTGATATGGAACTGAAGGAGGGTGATGGTGCTGCCAAGATTGAGAAAATTGATGCTGAAATGGAACTGAAGGAGGGTGATGGTGCTGCCAAGATTGAGAAAATTGATGCTGATATGGAAGAGCAGGGCAAAGATGGAGATGTCAATCTTGCTGGTGATGGTGGGAAGAATCCTGACAATGTTGTGGAGCAAGTTGAGAAGACGGCGGGGGTTGTTGAAGAAAACACTTCTGGTGATGCTTCTGTTGACCATGTCACCGAGGATAAAAAGCCCATGAAAAAGAAAATAATAAAAAAGGTTGTGAAAGTTGTTCGAAAAAAGCCAACTGCTGAAGCTCCAGTGGATCAATCGCCTCAGGTTGACAAGAATGCCGTGGCAGAAACTGCGAGCAAAACCGTCGAAAAGCACATTGAACAGAAAAGTGAGGATCTTGGGAAAGAGAAGGCGGGAGCTGGCATCGTTCAACAGCCTGAGGCTAAGAAAACTGGGAAGAAGAAGGTCATTCGAAGGATTGTTAAAAGAAAAGTTCCTGCTTCAGCGACTGAGTCAACAGCTCTTGCTGCACCTGCTGAAGCAAGTAAACAAGATGTGGATGTTCAGCCGGAGAAGATTGTTGAAGGCGCCACTGATGCTGGGAATTCACAGACTAAGCTGGAAGAAGGATTGAAAACTCCTGCTGAAAATATTTCAAACCAGAAGAAAGAAGAAGGATTGAAAACTCCTGCTGAAGATATTTCAAACCAGAAGAAGGAAGAAGGATTGAAAACTCCTGCTGAAGATACCTCAAATCAGAAGAAAGAACAGGAGCTGGAGATAAAGGGAGACATAATGACTGATGATCAAAAGGCAAATACAGATAAGGTTAATCAGCAGGAAGTTGTGGAACAGAAAGATCCGAAAATTGATGAAACAAACGGAAAGAGTGACAAGAAAAAGGATGACAACGAAACAAAGGATAAAGACGAGAAGATGGACTCAAAGAAAAAGTCGCCCATTGACATCAAAGAAAAGAAGAAGTCTGATGAACCTCCGAAACACCCAGGATTCATTCTCCAGGCCAAAAAGAACAAAGAATATAAAGTATGGTCATCATGCTATATTGTTATCTTTTTATTTCATATATTACTATAAACTATAATTCAAGCATGGTCTTATTGCCCACGAGATCTTATTGAATGGTTTTCATTTGCAGCTCCGTTCAACATCCCTTTCATTGGATGGCCTCCTGGACTACACCGCCAATGATACAGAGGAGTCTGTATTTGAGGTCCATTTTCTGCTCTGGCTTCTGTAATAATTTGCTAATTGTCATTACAAGAGATCCCTACCTCTGCATTTTTTCTTCAGCAAAATATCTCTGTCCTTCTGTATTTTTCGCTGCTACCTAATTTATGAGCATAACACAAAGAAATTACTAAGTTGCTTTTGTGGTGCTGCTCATGGGGCTTGACATTTATGATTGATATGTTCTTCTGTTACTTTTCAGCTTTCTTTGTTTGCTGAGTCTTTCAGCGAAATGCTTCAATACAGAATGGGTTGTGTGATCTTGTGTTTTCTTGAGGTAACTTCCTTGTGCTCTGTCTATGCTTTGTAAGCTTTGACACACGATCAGCAGTTAGTTTTTCATTCAAGTCTACTTCCATCTATCTAACTTTGAAGTTTGGTAGCCGAGTATGCTTGCAAGAAAAATGTCCGGTAGCTTGGGCATAACTGAGAATCCGACTCCATTCTACCAATATTGTTAGCAAACTTTAGGATAATTGTTCCCTGTGATGGTCCAAATTGGGACTTGGAAGTTTGTAACCTGGTAGTTCATGGTAATTTTTGTGGAGCGTACTAAAGCAAAGAATTGCTTGCTTCATGAGGGAAGAAGAGCTGCATCCAGTAGGTTTTGGTAGTGATCTGTTTTCAGTTTTCCTCATGTAGCTTGTTTTGTCTGCACAGAAACTTTACAGGCAGTATGTTGTGAGGAGGAATCAACGTAAGCGCCAAAGAGAGGAAGATCTAAAGAAGGAGGACACAATATCCTTGGAGAAGCGACTAAAGACAACTGATGAGAATGTAACTGGAAGTACCTCAGGTAACCCAGGTAAAAATGATGAAACAATAAAAGAGGGTGGAGAAAAGATAATTGGTGATAATTCATCAGCTTCCCATGAGCAACTGGTAAAAGAGGATGACGAGAAGATGAGTACAGATCATGCTGCCCAGGATGAAATGATGAAAGAGGGTGAGGAGAAGATTGACGCAGATCAGTCAGCAGCTGCCCATGATGAAGCTAAAGCTGATGAGAAAATGGAGGAAGAAGATCCCGAATATGAAGAAGATCCTGATGAAGTAGAATATGAGGGCGACGAGGACATGGATGATGCCACTGCTGAAGAGCCGGCAGAAGCACAGGTAATGCACACATATATCCTCCGTACCCTTTTGCACCACACATAATATACACAACTGTGAAGTGACCGTTTATTAGCTCGTGTTGCTTAAGAAACTACTTTCTATTACCGGATGGTCTTTTCCTTCATAACAACATTGATGCTTGTTGATTGCCCATGTTCCTTCTCATGTAAAATTCACTTAGAATTTTCCACTAGTTTTCAAATAATGTATTTCCAAAATATGGAAGTATAGCTTTCTACATGTGGAGCATTTCCAATTAGTTCCAACAGAATTGAAAGGTAGTGGGAAGCTGCAAGCATCAACTCATCAACCTTGTTGTGGAGGGGAGTAGCTTTAGCTCACTTGTCAAGGCTAATTGCTCTAGTTTTACGTCTTGATTATGTTTAACTCATCAACCTTGTTGTGGAGTGGAGTAGCTTTAGCTCACTTGTCAAGGCTAATTGCTCTAGTTTTACGTCTGGATTATGTTTAAGAGCTTACACCACTATAAATATAAAAATATAGACATTGAGATTTCCCTAGTGAAGGTAGTACGTAGGAATCATTGATATGGGGACGCGGGCACTGGGACACGTGAGATGGATATGGCATTTTTCAGAGACAGCCTTATGGGGATATGGCGAGTTTATATAAATAAATCAAAAAATACAGCAGCAAGGGTAAATTTATATTTTCAAGATGTGAGATCAAAGTACTTCCTGTTTGTTTTCTCTCTACTGCCTTTTCAACGATAGAAAATTCAAGTTAAACAAAGAATAACAAAGATGTGATACTTGAGGATATGCGCCTGGCGTATCCCTATATCGCCGGCGTCCTGAACAGGGATATAGCTAAGTCTGCCGTATCATTATTGGTGCTTGTAGGTGCTGTGAAACTAGTTATGGGTAAACTGTACTTACCTGTGTCACTTCATTAACCTCTGCTGCAGAATGAGGATAACTCAAATGAAAGAGAAACCAAGCCAGAAGAGGTAACTGCAGAAGATGATGGAAAGAGGACAACGGAGAATCTTAAATTGGAAAAAGCAGAAGAGGACAAGCAGTCTGTAGCAGAGAAAGGAGATTTGAAAGAAGTTGAAGAGAAATCGGTTGGTAAGGAGGGAAAGATATCTGGATCACAAAAAGGAGATTCAGCGAAACATGATGTGGTTGATAAGGACCTGTTGCAGGTACATTTTGCGGCCTCGTACAAGAGATTAAGAGTTGCATTAAAAGTTAAAACTCTGTCTGTTACATGGATCCCAGTTTATTTCTAACATATGATGTTATTTTCCCTCTTTAGGCTTTTAGGTACTTCGACCAAAACAGAGTTGGTTATATAAAGGTAGTGTAATAAGCGATACCGTTGTTCTTTTGGAAGCAATTTGTCATTTGGATATCTGAGTGCATTATTCTTATTATTTTTACAAATGCAGGTGGATGATTTAAGGTGCATCCTTCACAACTTGGGGAAATTTTTATCCAACAGGGATGTGAAGGTCAGTCACTTGACTCTGTTCTTTGGATTCCATACTCTCTTTTGTAATCATATCTTCTGGAGCTTGATACTTATTTGTTCCAATCTGGTCTTGAAATTTCACCCACTTATTAACTTGCCACCTCTTGCTGAAATGCTCCTTTGATTCAAATGAATTCTATAGGATTTTTGGAGGATTTGGATCCTTAGGTCCTTTGATTCACAGTATTGGAATCCTTAGGAATTTTAATAAAGAAACAAAAGTGTATATACGATTTAGTAGTAGTTCTGTTCTCAGCTCAATATGGGTACCTTTTAACTTCTGGTTAGCTTGATAGTATACGACTACACCCTAGATTGGTTATAGGTAACTATTAACGATTAGTGAGCACACAATGGAGAAAAATAAGGTGTATTTGTCAATTCGATATACTTGCACTTTTGGGGCTGCTGAGCTGCAATATGCATACGCCGTGTGGGTTTTACATCCTGGGAAACACTATTAGCGGTTCTTGTTTTGATGTAATACAATCATGTTTTGGATGTTTTTGACTGGCATCTAACGCTGGCATGTTGTTCACTGTCTGCAGGACATGGTTCAAATTGCTCTTGCTGAGAGCAATTCTGCAAGGGATGGTCGCATTATCTATACAAAGCTTGTCAAGAAAGCTGATCTCTGATCTGGACCTGGTTTTGGCCCTAGCAGCTCGTTAAGGAACTTGTTTGTTGGAGATTCTTGACAGTGAATCGATGATCAATGGAAAGTCAGCCGACTAGTGTACTTCCATGTAGCTGGGATCTAGTTTTCATTTCTTTGAATGAATATTTGTTAATGAACTTAACAAAAATTGATATCGTTTCTATGTTGACCTACTAGGAAAATTTCAATAGATTCTTTTTCACACAGCAAACATAATGGCCTAATAATAATAACATTTGCTTGTGATGTATTTTCGATTTTCTTTTGGCGCCACACAATCAATCTTGTGTCAACTTATCCCAGGTTGGGAAAACATGAGAATATGACTAGCTACTAGTGTAGTACTGCCTCCCTCCTAAAATAAGTATCTTAAGCTTAGCACAATTTTGTATTAAAGTTAGTACAAAGTTAAGACACTTATTTTGGGACAGAGGGAGTATAAGAAATACAACCTCTGTACACTAATATAAGACGTTTTTGTATTTCAATT
The DNA here is from genome assembly GCA_011799875.1 of Thinopyrum elongatum. Lineage (NCBI taxonomy): Eukaryota > Viridiplantae > Streptophyta > Magnoliopsida > Poales > Poaceae > Thinopyrum > Thinopyrum elongatum. The sequence continues at coordinate 505,647,027 of CM022303.1, forward strand.
TGAACTGCAAAAACGTCTTGCAATAGATTACAGAGGGAGTGTATAAAATTTAATGTCGTGTGGACATTGCTTGACATGCGAGTTTCAATGCAAAGGTCTTGAGCAAGAAACCCGTAGTTGAGAGCAAGAATAGTGAAAAATGCCAATGGTGGGTGACCTCCATGGAGGTGGTGCTATAACCAATCTCGCAACAATAATCCGAGGCGTCATTGATGCATAAAGCTTGCTCTTCAAAGAAGTCCACTTGATTTCATTAGCGATGCCGCGACAGCGGAGGCCCTTGTGTACGTGCGCATGTTAGTGAGGTCCATAATTAATACTCTTATCTTAATCCCTCGAACAAAATACTCTTATCTTAATTCTTAGTTACTACTCCCTCAATCTTGAAACAGCTTGCAAAAACGTCTTATATTGTGAGAGGAAGGTAGTATTTGGGCCCAAACATGAATGTAAGACGTTTTTGCAAGTGTTTGAGCCCAAAACATCAATGTAAGCCATTGTGATAGTAATTCATAAAAATGTTTGTGCAGTGTTAAAACAATGTTTGGTGCAACTTATAGACAATGTTGATAGAATTTGAAAACAATGTTAGCACTGTTTTTTATAAATTACTATTACAACCTACTACCTCTGTAACGTCTTATATTTTAGTACGAAGGGAGAGTAGTCTAATTAATCGGTACACTCGCCAACAAATCTACTCCAATTGTGCCGCCGAAGAAAATTGACCAAATGAAGTATCACTTTGTACCTATATTTCTCTGTTGTTGGTCCATCTATTATTTGTATAATGCTAGTTACAAGCTAATCATATCGTTGACATAGTATCAGGTTGAACATAATTGTTAAAGAATGCATATGATCACTAAAATTATGCTTTCTTTCAACACTTCAATTTACAAAAGAAATACAGTTGATGGTCGATGAATTTAGTGGTATTCTATGTGATTATTTTGTCACCTGTATGGCTATATGGTACATCTTTTGGTATTTTTATTTAGTTAGTCTTAAGATATAGAGAGATGGGCATAATGAAATTTGCTCGGATAGGTGCATATATGCAGAAGTGAATTGATCGGCGAGGTTGGCAATGAGGCTGGGCTATCTGAGTAGTGTGCGCCAGGGTGGTGCAGGCCGCCGTGCGTGCGGAGCAGCTGCCATCGACGATTCCTAAGCCATCACCGGCGATGCCAGTTCCTCACCGTCGCTCTCGGTTCTCCGATGGGATGGCTGATCAAATGTTGGCCGTGGCGAAGATGACGACATGGAAGACAAGGAGAGCGAAGAAAGACGAGAATGTAATGCACCTTATTTGGTGGGGACCCGACTAGGCAGATCTAATGTAGTTTAATCCTAGTTAACAAAAAATCAGAGTAAACAACATAAACCTATCACAGTTGGGACTAGGCTTCCGAAAAACTACCGCATTTTGAAATTTTCATAATACCTAGCACTTTCGTGGTTTTTTATTCCAAAAAGCTACCATGTCGCTCTGATGACTATGTTGGTTAATTTTAAGCGTGATTATGACAGCTTGGGTCCACTAGTCAGGTTGACCGTTGACAGGTTATGACAGGTGGGGCCCAAAATTTTAAAGGGAAACCGGGTCCCTGTATTTTTTTTGAAAAAGCAATCGGATCCCTGCATTTTTCTTAAAAAGTAATCGGGTCCCTGAAAAATAAAATAAAAAGCAATCGGGTCCTTGAAAAATAAAATAAAAAACAATTGGGTCCACACCGACGAGCTTGTCGTCGGAGTCGGTGTGGTCGTCGGCCGGCCTTCAACCCTGCGCTGGAGCAGTAGTGGCGCCGTCCCTGCTGCCCCGCTGCACGTGGTGGAGCTTGAGGGCGTGCCCCTGCTGTCGGCTGCTGCACGCGGCGGAGCTCGAAGCCTTGTGGGTGCACGCGGAGGAGCTCCAAGGCGGCTCTGGCTCGAAGGCATGCGCCTTGGTCTTGTTGGTTGCGCTGGTATGTGCATGGTGCTCTCCGTGGGGGGCATGGCGGGCAACGGCTAGAGGAAGGTGGAGGGGTGCGTGTTTGCCCCGGAGCACGACCGGATACAGTGGAGCGGCCGGAGGGAGCTCGTCGCCGGTCCTCCTACCGGCGGGAGCGGCTGCGGCCGGACATGCGAGGATTTTGGGGATTTTATTTTCATGGGAACTAGTGGGAATGACATGTGGGCCTCACTAGTCATAACGACACAGTTTAACAGAGTTAGTTTTTATGCCACGTCAGCCCGGTTTTTCGGAACCCTAGCCCCAATTATGTTATGGTAGTTTTATGCTATTTACTCAAAAAATCATAAGCTGCTTAGTATTTTTTTACACTCTTTTCCTATGTACAATCTCGTAAATTGACATTTTGGCTCAAAACTGATAACCATGGCGTCCCAGGTTGTTTGTTCTAATAGATAATGACACACGTCTAAATATGAATATATGTTTGAGAACACTAGTAAACGTGCACGTGCAACACACGTATCCTAATCTATAATAAAAACATCAACTGTGTATTGTGTTATTATCGAACCATTTAAATGTGTGAAATACCTACAGTCTAGTAATTTATTTAGATTAAGTCTCAGGTCTTGTTTGACCGGTGAAAGACTTTCATTGTTGAAATGTTGTGTTCCCAAAATTCCTAAAACAAAAGGAAAAGAATGCGTGCATGTAACACACGATCTACATGTCTTCACATGGAATTCACAATCACATAAATGTATTGTAATTATTGCTTACAAAAATACTTGAAAAAACACAACTAAGCAACATTATCTAGTAATCATTATTTGATGATGATTCTCTCTGAAAGGTCCATCTTTTGATGCGTTCTATAATGCTTCGTTTATGGCTGGCATATTGTTTAGAAATTCATTCTCTTCATACTTCATCTATTAAGTCGTCATTTGTCGGATTGATAGACAACGAAAGGATAAATGCCTGGGAGATAAGCTCAACTTCTAAGTCTCGATTTCTTATATCATCATCATTGAATTCCGAGCCGACTAAAATGACAGCTAATATTGTTCTAAAATCTGTTGTATGAACGTAAAATCAAGTAGTAATAAGACTTGGTTTTCAAATAATGTTACACCATGAAATAATTAGTATCATGATACAATACAAAGTATACCTGTTCGGGAGTGTCAAACAAAATATTTGACAATCTCACAAGGATGAAATATCAGTAATTTTCTATTTACTGGTCGATCCCATCTTTTACGGAATCAATTCCTTTTTTGAATGTACAAATTTTTTGGGAGTTCAGCATGTCTGGAAGCACGGGAGAACGTTCTTTTGCGATCTCGCCGCACAGACTCCTTTTTTCTATATTTTTAGAGAGAGAGAATTAATATATGATCTATTTGAAGCTGCTACAGGTATGCGAATGATGCACAATTACTTCCGCATCGGAGGAGTAGCTGCCGAGGTGAATAGGGATTTCGTTTTATCAACAACGAAGAGTGGAGTTTCTTTTTTTTCACAAAATATACCAAAAATTCAAGGTAATACAAGAAATAGGATAGGATCCTTTACTACGTCTTTTGGGGCTAAAAACACTTTTGCCTATCCGCATGAAACAGGAAATACTATGTTATTTCCTCTTCTTATATTACTACTTTTCACTTTGTTCATTGGATTCACAAACAAGAACTAATCCCAGCGAAAAGGCAGAATAAATGGGGTTGGTAAGTAATACTACTCCTAGACCCCCTAGTAGAAGAATAAATCCCCCAAATAGCATAAGAATCTCATGTATTGGTCCAGGTAAATCCACACGAAAAAAACGAATCCTTTTGTAGCTCATCATTTATTTGCAAAGATAGAAAAGGTCAATATGAAGGAGGAGAAAGAAACAATAGTAACGTGGTCCCGGGCATCTAGCATTCTACCCACAATGGTTGGCTGGACTAACTGATCTTTAAATCAGTTTATGAAAGAGCCCAATGCAAAAAAATGCATGTTGGGTCTTTGAAACAGTTCAAATCATTTCAATAATAATCCGTTTGATCTGTTTTACCGAGAAGGTCTACGGTTCGAATCCGTATAGCCCTAATATGCCCTTTTTTAGATTTTAGGATCTCTATCCTATGTTTTCTTTAGTTTAGTATAGTTTTCATTTTCTCATTAGTATTTGTTTATAGACTGGATAGGCGCCAAATAAAATGCGTCCCAAGCAGAAATATCACAAGTACCGCCGCGCCCTGGGCCGTCACAAGGAAAACTATACCCAAAATCCTTTTTATCCGGCATTAATTTGGAACCGCGTGCATCTAAAGCGCCCTTTACTAAAATCAATGTAGTTGTATGCAAATCTAGAGCAATAGCATGATGAACCAAGAAATCCCCAGGTCCTATTGTTAAGAAAAGCGAATTACTATTCTCATTGCAAAGATTGACCGCTGTAGAAAGACTGATTCATTCGGATCGATATGAGGACCCAACTCCGTTGCATTGCCAGAATCCATGTTCCATATTTGAAGCGGGTTGACCTCCGTGCTTCTCTCATGGTACAATCCTCTTCCTGCTGAGCCCCCTTTCTCCTCGGTCCACAGAGAAAAAAATGCAGGACTGGTGCCGACAGTTCATCACGGAAGAAAGAACTCACAGAGCCGGGATCGGTAACTAATAGTACTACTAACTAATACTAATATATAGAAATAGATATCTAGAAATAGAAACGAACTAATATATAGATAATCGAAATTGAAAAGAACTGTCTTTTCTGTATACTTTCCCCTTCAGGAGCTAATGAAACTATTTTGGTAAAATTCAATTCTCTCAATTCCTCGGCAATCGCGCCAAAAACTCGAGTTCCTTTTGGATTGCCTTTTTGACCAATTATAACCGCAGCATTGTCATCATAGCGGATTATTATACCGTCTTCGCATTTGAACTCTTTACATGTACGTACAATTACAGCTCGAATTACTTCGGATCTTTCTAGAGGCATTTGGGGCAATGCGTCTTTGATTACAGCAACAATAACATCACCAATACGAGCATATCGCTGATTACCAGCAGCTCCTATGACTCGAGTTTTTTTCTTAAAAAAAAGAAAAGAAAAAATAACGAGTCACACACTAAGCATAGCAATTATATTAAATGATTTATCAACTTTCATTAAATCTTATAGAAAGAGGTAGAATTTCTTCTTTTGCAGGGATTTCAGGGAAAAAGTCTCGGAAAGAACACCAACGGCGAAAGCACTCTGCTGGGCCGACACTGACACTGAGAGACGAAAGCTAGGGGAGCAAATGGGATTAGAGACCCCAGTAGTCCTAGCCATAAACGATGGATACTAGGTGCTGTGCGACTCGACCCGTGCAGTGCTGTAGCTAACGCGTTAAGTATCCCGCCTGGGGAGTATGTTCGCAAGAATGAAACTCAAAGGAATTGACGGGGGCCCGCACAAGCGGTGGAGCATGTGGTTTAATTCGATGCAAAGCGAAGAACCTTACCAGGGCTTGACAGTCTAATTCAATTTCTTTTTTCATTGCATCCACTTAATTTCAATCAGGTCAAAATAAAAAAATCTAAGACAATTCTTGACCAAATAATCCATGGAAGGTTAATAATTTGAGGATTAATATTTCACTAAGGGGAACATAGAGCCAGAGTAAATAAAATTGCTAATTCTGATTAGAAAAAAAGAATAAATATCAAGCGTTATAGTATAATTTTGAATACTATAAAAAAGTAAGACGGGAGGTGGGGGAGATAAAAACTTTTGGATATATTGATTCGGAAAATCGATATCAAAATCAAAAATATGAAAGATGTACAATCCAATTTCTCAATTCAATAGAAGCCCAAAGAGGTGCATATGGTACCCAAATAAGAATAGGATAGATATGTCAAAAGCAGGTCTGATTACACCTATTCCTAATCCTAAATAGAATGTAAGGACGGGAATCGCTTTTGCTTTCTTTTCCTCTGGCTACTAAGATGTTTCAGTTCGCCAGGTTGTCTCTTGCCTGCTCATGGATTTAGCAGGCAGTTTAAAAGGTTGACCTATTTGGGAATCTCCGGCCAGAGTACGATTAACCTCTGGATTTGAAATCACTGCTTATATACCTGGTATTGGCCATAATTTACAAGAACATTCTGTAGTATTAGTAAGAGGAGGAAGGGTTAAGGATTTACCCGGTGTGAGATATCGCATCCCCATGCCGCCACACCACAGGGGGGACATGGGGACGCCAAAAAAGGGATCCTATCACTATCAACTAATTTGTTACGACCTAGGATAATAAGCTCATGAGCTTGGTCTTACTTCACCCTAAACGAAAGAAGACTTCCATATCCAAGTTTAGCATTTTCAATGAGTAGTTGTAGGTGCAACTTCGGAAAAGAGAATCTGATAAAGCTTTTCTTGCCTAGAGTCATTGAGTCATTATATACCTTAATTCTATTAAGGATCTTCCGCGGTCTTATTTCTTTCACTCCAATTAAAAAATATAGTTTCATTCCGAAAGGCAATGAAAAAAGCCATTGAATTAACTAAAAAAGCAGATATAAGGGGAGTAAAAGTAAAAATTGCGGGTCGTCTCGGAGAAAAAGAAATTGCACGCGCCGAATCCATTAAAAAGGGTAGACTTCCCCTCCAAACAACTCCCATGAAGTACTCCATATAATTTAACATCCAGGGACCACAAGATGACCTGCATGATTACAAAAATTTGATGATTAATAGCAAATATCAATAAAAACTTATTAGTTTTACATAAAATGATGACTGAACAACACAGTAAAACCGGACGCGATCGATTAAAAAAATTGAACAACGTCCGACCCTTCATTTGGTGGATAATCTGTTTAATATGGGTGGCTTAATAAGACCACACAAAGCAAGCAGAGGTCGGATTGCAAAAAAGGAAAAAAGCAAACAGAGGACGCATATACTTACCTAAAAAAAACTATCCTTCTAGAAATCATTTCGCTTTCTCCGGTGATGTGCGTGGTGAGACAGCGAGAGAAATCCATCACTCACAGCTGACCCATCACTTCGCTTTCTCCGTTGCACGCCGCCGGCCACCTCCACCGCAGCATGCCGCCTCCTCTCCCGCCACGACGTCGCCCGGCGCCTCCCCCACCTCCCCCACCCCCACCACGGCCTCGCCCCGCCGGCTTCTATCCCCACCAAGGCATCGCCCCGGCGCCTTCTATCCCCACCAAGGCCTCGCCCCGGCGCCTCCTCTCCCCAGCACGGCCTCGCCCCGCCGCCTCCTGTGCCCAGCACGGCCTTGCCTCGCCGCCAACCCCGCGGATCTTCCCTAGATCGACTCTGCCGCCGCCGTCCTACTGTGTCAGAGCAGATCGAGATGCGAGCTGCTGGACACGATGAGGGAGCGGGCATGTCGAATTGGACCGAGATCCAATGCGTCTACGTGCCCGCTGTGATCATCGCCCCCTCCACCCGTGCTTGGCTCCCACAGTCGCTCCAGGAAGGAGTTCGCAGCTTGCCTATATGCTCGGTTGCTCCAGGTATGATTTTCGATTAGATGTTCTTAATGCAGCAAATGGAGTAATATTCTTGAGGCAACCATGCTGTGACAAAGCTGATTCATTTGTGGATTTAAATTTTGGGTGGCTTAATTTCTCACTATCAGGTAGCTGTAATTGATATTGAGTCGTTGCTTTGTGTGGCAGTTGCTAGATTTGAGTGGTATTCTCACGTTGTAATGTCACATTATTACTGGCACCAAGTAACAGAGAGTTCCAGGAAAGCTATGCAGTGGAAAAATAAGCATAATAGCATACCAAATATACCCTGTTAAGCATAAATGCACTGAGTTATATTAGGAGGCGTACACATCCGTTTGCACTCTGCTCTTAATATATTCTTCTCTTTTCCATGCTGTAAAATTTAGATCAGTCCACTTATCAGATTTTTATTCCATGTGCTTGGATGCATATTTGAATAAATCCTCCAGTCCTTCTAGCTGTTGCACCAACAAATGAAAAAAGTATAAGCATCACAAGTGAGAAATAAGAGAATAATCTTGTTATGAAAAGATGGGGCGGTAGGACTAACTACTAACCGTATCAGTGAGGTCATTGCGGTGCATTGTTGTGCCTAGAGAGTGAAGCACTTGAACACATAGCTTTCTGACATTTATAACACATAGGTACCAGTGAACGTTGCCCATGTTTATTGGAATGAATATCTGAAGAAAATGATTCTTTTAGTTGTACTCCTATGTGGACGAATCGGTCGTTCTCGCTCTAATTCATAAAATATGTAGAAAACTATGACTAACCATATCATTTTCCAAATACTTTTGGACTCTCTTTAATACTCATGCTGGTGCAGCATCCGTGTCATCAGAGGGCAGATAGCCACCGATCTTACTTGTAGATGCTCTGTAGCACTCATGCAATTTATGTACATATTTATTACCTACAATTTAAAGTATACATAATATATTAGTTGATACATACCCATAATCAAATAGCATCTTCTTGTCGTAATGCTATAAAAATATACTTACTTCGTCGCCAACCCATTCTCCGGGAGTTAGAAGAGATAGTTAATGTCTTTTTTTTCAGAAATGCGTCGTCGATGCTCAGTAAATGTCTTTCTTCGCTTGGTTCAGATTTGATATTTTCTATCACGGACCAATCATCGCTAGTGCAGGCACAATCTGTCACAATGGCCATGATAACATTTAATAATAATGAACAAATAAACAATAATGTAGCAGTACCTTTTAAGTGCTTGTTTTTCTTCTCTAGAATATAAGTGTAAATCAGCTACGATAGACAATATGAGCCCCAACTATTTTACTTACTTTTCTTGCTGAAAATTAATGCATTTTCCCGATGTGAACCACAATTGATTACCATATGACAAGCTGCATCTGTAGGCTTGAAGTGGCGGTCGTAACCCAGTAAGTTGGGAGGACTCAATGCCAGAGTCCACATTATGGATATTTTCCTTGTTATAAACGGCATTGTCTGGTGTTTTTAATGAATCTGGACCATGAAGTGGAGTCTGATCACACATTATGACATCAACAGGTATGCCTGCATGACCATTGTATGTACATTGTCAGTTGTTGGCGCACAAAGTAAGCTACTATGTTTGGTTAGAAAAAACATCACCTTTCGGCCATAGTGTATATCGTAGCTGGGTGACAGCAGACTGCACACTGGGCTTCTATGCAGTTTCTTCTGTCAGAAATAATTGATCATTTAATATGATATTACTTGTGATTCCTGAATTGTATCATAATGAACAGAGAGAATGGACAAACCAGGCGATATGGCCACGGGTGGCTTAGATGGAGTGTTGTTTCCATTTAGAATAGCACATGTAGCTTTCTTACGATCCCTTGCTTCCTGTCTCCTTTTTAATACCGCATCCCTGTTTAGTGCATACCTTTCCCTTTCCCTTTGCCTCTTCAATTCTTTTGGATCTGTTTTTTGACCCGCGAGGCAATGAAATCTTGAGGATTTACAAGGTCCAAGTAGGTAAGAGTTGGTGATATATATTAACCTGAATTTCCGCTGTTAGTCGGGTCTTGAAATGGAGTACGCACCCCACTACGCTGAGAGCATGCCATGTTGTCTTCTCACTAAATATATTTGTAAAACACTTCTTCAACCCTGTTGTCAAATTGTGAGACAGACATTGAACAATTCTAGATCATATTATAGATTCCGGTGTCCTGTAGGTAATAGAGGAAACAACTAACCAGGAATCCTAATAACCTGTACGTACATGGATGTTGTTACATGGTGTCCTGACGGTAACACACATTATATGTCATGATGTCCTGAAGGTATCAAATTATCTACCTATGCTCTACAAATCATAGATTGGCAGTGTAATGGTGACAATTTCCTTTATCTTGTGGCTGATCATAAGATGTGAAAATTCAAATGATCTAACCTGTGCAATGGCAGGCCGGAAGCACTCCGATATGGACCTATGTCCTGGAGATGGTGCGGGTCACCGGGGTGAGGACACCGGAGCTAGGGCAGCGCACCGGGATGGCTAGAGGTGTCCTCGAGATGGCGGGCACCGGGTCGAGGACGGCGTGCAGACCAGATCTAGGGCAGGTCTCCGGGAGGGGCTGAGGTTTCCTCGCGGCGGCATGGCCACCGGGGTGAGGAGTTCGCGGACATCGCGGACACCAGAGGCGAGGATAGCGGGCGAGACAGGTTCGTGGGCTGGTGGCGGCGTTGATCGCGGAGGCACTCTTTAATTTCCTGGAGGTACCATCGTTGGGTTGTGTAGCATCCCGAACGGGGGAGTCTGCCGGCAGAACATTTGTTTTCAACCGTCGATCTGTTTCTAGTATGCCTGATATAACGTGGACAGTTGGATGCTATTAAGTGGGTTTGATCGGCCGTGGGTGGTTGTCTTGTGTGCAATTTGTGGTGTGGCTGTAGAGGAAATCATGTTTGCTCTTTTAATAGTAGTGTAGATAAGAGTTTGTACTTGCATAGTTATGGCAGAAACTCCCAAGAACCCACCCTTGTTTTGAAAAACAGCTGGGTGCGCAATATTCGCATAGACCAGAAAGCATAATTTTTTTCAAGGTTAGATACTTTTATTCATCGGAAACATTAGGCCAATTCCAACACGCGACCCCAAACAAATGTCTGGTTCGTCCACTTTTCATCCGTTTGGGGCAGGAAAACGGACATGGCCGTCCCCTTGCGGTCGTGCGGCCATCGGTGCGCCCAACGGGCACGCTTTATCCCAAACCGTCCGGGGTTGTGGACTTCGATTTTTTGCCCCAAAAAAAGAGAAAATAAACTTGCAAATGTAACATCCCATGTAATTAACCACAGTGATCACCCTTAGTTAATATCATGTCAGTAAGTTTAACAGTGCCTAGTCATCATTTGCATCATATTGCATTTCAAACTCCTAATTCAAACTTCAAATTAATTTAAAGTGAAAATAAAAGTTTTTCAAATCCAGGAACTATAATGTTCATCATGTTGCAAATAATCCAGGGGCATTTATAAAATTAGCAGCAACATTAATTGAAATATTTAAATGACTCTAACATCCTAAAACAATACCAAAACAGCAAGGTTTAATCCATTTTATTTAATACAAAATTCATATGCAGTCCATTTGCCTCCAAACTAATTTCTAGCAGTGTTAAATAATGCACTGTTTTTATTGGACCAAATTACCTATTTTACAAAACTATAAATGGGCCCACACATTTTGTAAAACAGAAAAACAAAAGAAAACAGAAAACAAAAGAAGAAAAAGAAAAAGGCCCGCAGCGGCTGGGCCTAGGTGGCTACAGCGCCGGCCCAGCCCATCCTGCACCTCCTCCCACCTCGCACTGCTCACCCGCGGCCGCTGTCGAACACTCAGCGCACGCATGCGCGCACGCACCCCGGCCCCCCTGCTCGCCGCTCGACAGCGCGTCGCCGCCCTCGTGGTGGATAAGGGCAGAGCCCCGCGACCCCCTGGCGAACCCTAGCCTCAGTTCCCCTCTCTCTCATTCGATCTCAAGCTCGCCCGAAACGCGGTCGTCGCCGTCGCCGTCGATCCCGCGGCCACCGGCGGCCCTGAGGCCTCCGACCCTGTCCGTCCGCTTCGCCGTCGTCTTCCACGTCGTCCGGTGCAGGCCGTTCAAGCCGAGGAGCCCTGCTGCTGCTGGATTCATCCTCGTCCCCATCTCCGGCCCCGCGGCAAACTTCGGCGACCCCGAGCTCCTCTGCGCTCCTAATCTTTCACGGGCCACCTTGAGCCGCTAGGCGAGCTCCGCTTTTCCTCCTGCTTCCTTCTCCGCTCACCTGTGTGCCTCCGACGAGCTGCCACCGTAGCCGTGCTCTGACCGCCGCCGCGTCCGCCATTACCGCGCTCCAGAGATCCAGCAGCTCGAACCAATGGCGCCAATGCGCTTCTGGTGAGCCGCAGTCACCCCCTAGCTAGTTTGCGCGCAAGAAAATCCACCGTAGCCACGGTTCCGCTCGGGTCCGAGCCGCACCACCGCCACGGCTCGACACCGGCGGCTCTGCCGGTCTCCCCTGGCCGCTCTGACCCCGTAGATCTATGTGCGAGCGTGCAGCCGTTCGAACGCACTTTAAATCTGGCGAAATTGTGCGGTGTAGAGGATTTCCGAGCTGCTCCGGCGCTCTGCCGCCGCGGATGCGCTCGCCGGAGCTCCTCCGGCGGCCGCGCTGACCTGGCCAGTGGTGGGGCCCGCTCCGTGAGGCTGCCAGTGGGCCTCGAACCCCCACTTTGACTACGTTGACCGGGGTCAATGCTCGCACTGTTCACTTCTGTCACCGACTAGTGGGCCCCCTGCACTTAATTAGACTAATTAGGTTTTAAACTAATTCTGTCAATTAGTATAGACGCTGACACCTGGGGCCCACCCCTCTAATTAGCTCTGTTAGTTTAGTTAACCCACTGTTAATTCTCAAAGTGACTGACAGGTGGGTCCCACCTGTTTGTTTGACCAGTCAGCAGGTCAGCCGACTGCTGACGTCATGCTAATGTCATAATCAATTTCTGTAAATTTAAATAAATCCAGAAAATGATTAAAACTTTAGAAAATCATATAAAATAAACCATAGCTCGGATCAAAAAACTTTATACATGAAAGTTGCTCAGAACGACGAGATGAATCTGAATACGCCCTTCGTATTGCTGTCAGATGCCCCTAACTACCTGAACGTGGAACTTTTAGACTGATTTCGATAAATGAATAGTGCTCAACTTTAATAAAATAAATCCAAATAAATTCCTAAATTAACTAAATCATCTAGTTAGGCACTAGAACACCTCTGCATATCATTTAGGCGTGTCATGCATATTGTTTGCATTTTTGCCATGAATTTATTGTTTCTTTCCCCCTCCTTCTCTCTCGATAGACGCCGACGCAGCAGAGTACGACTACGCTCCGGACGAGTAGCCTTCTGACGACCAGCCCCTCTCAGCAGAGCTTCCAGGCAAGCCCCCCCCCCCCTCGAACAATCCGATATCGCCCATTCCATTCTCTCATGCTTGCATTAGATTTTGCTACTGTAATTGATAGCTCCTATCCTGATGCATAGCCTGCTTTTTGTAACCTGCTTATTGATACCTACCTGCTTAGTATAGGTTGGTTAGTGATCCATCAGTGACCCCCACCTTGTCCTTGTTGCCTCTGCTTCATCATCGACGACTCGATCAACGTGATCGACGACCAGAGACCGACACCTCACTTCACCCCCCTTTGTTGTATGACTCTGCATAGTTACTATCGAGTGCCGAGGGTGATACCTCGTAACGCACTTCTGTTGATAACTCTGCAGTGTAGCTGTTCGGTCGTGGTCATCGAGGGTGACTCCTTAACCACTCCTGATACGACTCTGTCGGGCAACCCCTCAAGTGTGAACCTCGAGGGTGGTTCCTCCTACGTTCACCTTGATGATTTCATCAAGTGGAATCCACCGAGGGTGATTCCTCGGAGTTTCCCCCTTGATGTTATGACCACACGGTTACTTTGACCTTTGTCGCAGGCGGGTCGACCCTGAGGGGTACCCGCGGGGAAATTATGCAGTCGGGTTTGCCAGGAGGGCACCCGAGAGAGATATTGTGGCGGAGCATCAGAAACTCTGATCGTCTCTGCGAGTTATTAAATACGCCTAACGGATTTGGGTAATTGATCTGAGTTGGCCAATGGCCTATACGCACTACCACCACGTGGGATAATGGTTATGGGGCCCTCTACGTCGTACGTTTCTCCCGAAAGCTCATCAGACGTCACAGTTCACCGTGCGGGCTGATTATTGGGGTTGGGCTGGATACTTCACTGACGAGTTCAGTGTCGCGCCTGCTCCCCGGCCAGTCTCGCAACGCGCAGGAGCACCCGGGGCGATGGCCCAAGACCCCTGGGTGCATAGGTTAGTCCGGCGTGTTGACCTCTCTGCTGAGCCTAGGTAGGGCGCTACTTCGTGTCGATCTCCCGAGGCCGGGCATTACCCAGCAAGTGTGTACGGCCAGAGGTGATCGAGCGTGTTGGGTAACAGTAGTGCACCCCTGCAAGGAAGTGATCTATTCGAATAGCCGTGTCCACGGTAACATGACACTCAGTTTGGTATCCCGATCTATTACCTGAACTGGATACTTGTTTAATTAATTGAAACTCCGGGATTGCTTTCTAGCAGGGAGTCGAGGAAGGATCTCTAAGCTTTGCCTCAACATGCTTGTTTAATAAAAATGCTTTTTTGTACTCTTCTAATTGCTGCAAGATGGTGGCTTCGTGAAGATGCTAGTCTTCGATAGGACTAGGTCTTCTCTCTATTCTGGCATTTCTGCAGCCCAGTCCACATATACAGCCTTTCTTGATAATGTTGCATATGTAGTGTAGATCCTTGCTTGTTGAGTACTTCGGATGAGTACTCACGGTTGCTTTGCTACCTCTTTTTCCCCCATACCCCTTTTGATGTTACCTCAGACGATGGAGCTCAGGAGCCAGATGACACCTCAGGAGCTTACTACCAGGAGGGCCCAGACGGCACTTACTACTGGATTGAGCCAGCCGACCAGGAGTAGGATCGGAGGCCCTAGGCAGGAGGCCTTCGCCTTTCGATCTAGAGTCGTTGTTTGTGCTAGCCTTCTTAAGGCAAACCTTGACTAACTACGTCTGTACCCAGATATTATTTGTATGACTGACTTATGTATTCGGATCCTCGTGATCCCTGGTCTGTAATATTCGTGGATCTCTGTTTATTTGTGTTAGAATTGTGTTGTGATATCTTCCCGTGAGTCCCTGTGCTTGATCATGCATGTTTGCGTGTATGATTAATGCACGATTGAGTCGGGGGCGTCACAACAAATAATACGAAAACATGAATATAAACATAAAATGTCCATACGTCCATAGTACCAAAATTCAACGCAGGTCTTAATTTAACTAAAACTTAATAAAAGACATAAAAAAAGTTGATAAAGGCCCGTCACCGATGGCCGCCGTCGTCTTCAGGAGTCGCCGTCCTACTGGTCGTCGTTGCCGGTGAGGTCGACGTAGGGCGGTGGCTGCCACAGGTGGGCTGGCGCCTCCTGCCAGGCGGGGGGCGCCTGCACCACCTCCTCCCGTGGCTCGTGCTCGTGCTCTGGTGACCGCGACGGTGGGGCTGACCATGGGCCGATACCCACTGCGTTAGCCATCTCCGGCGCCGTGCATGACCAGCTCCGCCGCTGGCCCACCAGACGAGGGTTCCACGCGGCGATGGGCGCCAGCACCTCCTCCGACACCTCCTCCTTCACCTCCTCCTTGACGTCGACGTCCATCTCCGGGATGGCCACGTCGCCGGCCGCAGACAGGGCCAGAGCGGTTTTTAGGCCATCCCATTGCCGCTCATCGTGCGTGTTCATGGAGTCCTCCATGACACGCGTCATGAGGCAGGCCTCCTCTTCCTCGGTCATGGGCGGCGGCGGTGGCGGGGACGGGGACGGAGAAGGCGTCGGAGTGACGCCGCGCACACGCCTATGGTCCCGCGTTTGGGGAGGGCTGTCATCAGCACGAGGAGGACGCGGGCGGCGCGGGCTAGGAGGACGACCGGCAAAAAAGATTGCCGCCGCTGGTCGTGCTCGTCGCGGAGCCACGTATCCCATAGCGGCAAATCTATGGCGTACATGGAGTCCGCCAGTAGATCCGGTTGGAGGCGCCGGCGCCGTCGGTTGATCTCCTCGCGGCGGGCGCGGCCGCTTGCGGGCACTGGAGGGATCGGCACACGGTCGGCGGAGAGATGCCAGTTATTTGGCAGGTGGACATCTCCCCACGGCACCGGCGTCGCCGTCTCCTAGTAGCGACGACATACATCGACATGGATGTAGCGCCTGTCGCGATGCACGGCCGCTGGCGGCGCCATCTGCAAAGCTGGCGGAGCAGGTGGCGGAGAAGATGGCGGAGAAGGGGGTGCGGGCGGGGCGGATCTGCTGGAGCGACGGGGTCCCAAGGAGGAGCCGGCCTCGCGGTCGTGCTTCCCCTTGATCCAATGCCAGCCCATGGCGCCGGCGGTGAGGTGGGCGAGCGGGGCGCGACGGTGGCTAGGGTTTGCTCATGTCGGCAATGGAGGAGGTAGGCCGGTGTCGGTGTACTAAGTATTGGGCCGCTAGTACCCCTTACTTGTGCACGGGCAGTTGTAGCCGTCCTCGCGGCAAGGCTTGCCGGGGTCAGCTCGAGGTCGATTTAAGTCATCAAGGAAATCATCAAGTCAGAGATCTGAGAATCAGCAAATAAGCAAAGCTGGAAATCGAAGGCCAGCCTCCCCGGCAAGATCCTTGCCGGGGTGGCCTGAGGAGCCCGGCAAGGATCGGCGCCCGGCAAGGCTTGGCGCCCGGCAAGGCTCGGCGTCCGGCAAGGCTTGGCGCCCAGCAAATTTCGGCGCCTGGCAAGATTCTGCCACTGTGCCACCGCTTCGGCACAGTGACGAGTCTGACATTCTGGCTCCTTCCATGGATTCATGGCGGCGCGCCAGTGGAGGAGAGCTTAAGCGGTGCTGACGGGATGGCCCCTTTTTCCATCCCCAAGAAAGTGAGGACACCTAAACGGACACCTCACGGTGCATTAAATGCGCCTGTCCTAATCCGTCAGGGGTTAGGTATGATACCCTGTAGCTACTTTACACCTCAATGTATGTTCATTTTGCCACTGTGGAGACCCCTTTGAGCATATAAAAGGAGGCCCAAGGCAACTGCTACAGAGGAGGAGAGCTTCTGGCCCATTCTGCATGCGTAGCTGCTCTTTGAACGTACTGTTCATTGCGAGCGCTCCTGAAGGCTGGGCTCAAGAACATCAATAAGAACACAAAGCAGGAGTAGGGTTTTACGCTGATCAGCGGCCCGAACCTGGGTAAAAACCTCACGCGTCGATCACCGGTTCTGCTCTTTGCGTGTACCTCTCCCCCCGCCGAATCGTAAAGGGGTCTCTTGGGATCCCATAGGTGTCGTGCCCCGACAGCCGTCTTGGAAGTGGAAGCTGTGGACTGGCCGGTCCACGGCTTCCACATTAAGAAGGACGGCGACCCCACGCCCGTGTCAATGACAACTGGGCCCCGCCGTGCATGCACATTCAATTTGGGCGGTGGAGGTAGGTGGACGGCCGCCACGCGTCCCCATGGCGGGCGAGGAGCTACCGCGTGCTCGTCTGTTTGGCGTCCGTCTGGATGCAAACCGGGCGCAAGTTTGCGCCGAAAATGAGGCTGGCCGGACACAAAACGGACAAAATTGCGGCTGCGCGTTGGGCCGTGTCATCTATCCGTTTTAGTCCAAACAGACGCGGATGGACAGGATGGGGTCGCGTGTTGGAATTGGTCTTACACATGTGAAGCGTGAACGTATACACGCAGTGGTGGCCTGGTGGGATATGGGTTATGCCAACCTTTGTCGAAGAGTGGGAGCCTGATTTGCTCGGGGGAAGTGCCATGCTCCGTACTCATGCTCAATTTTGAGTTGGTGGTGTTTTTGCTACTCTTTCAACTGATAGTTTTATCTTTGATCTGATTTGTAAGAGCATCTCTAACAGACCCCGTATAATGCCACGACTTGCAAAATAATCATCAAAATACGGGTCCGCGCCAAAAATGACGTCCGATCAGACCCCGCAAACGCGTCCGACCCATAAATTTTTTTGCGGGGCGCGGCAAGAGTTCGCCCTCAACCTTTAGATTCATGGGGTGGGAGGCCGACCCGAGCTCGCCCCCTATCCACAGCGAGATTTGGCGCGAAGGAAATTTCCGCGCGTCCGTTCCCGCTTCCCCCCCCCGGCCCGCCATTGCCCCGCCACCGCCCGCTCCGGTCCATCTTCCCCGACCATTCTTCGCCGCCATGGAAGCCTCCCAGCCGTCCCCCATCACCGTGGAGGTCACGCACGCGCAATCCCCTCCGGCAGATCTCGTCGCCGGCCATGTCGCCCCCGCCGTCGCTCAAGGCACCACCGCGCCTGCCCGCAAGCGGCAGGGAAACGTGGTCGTGCAGGGCAGAAATCCGGCTGGCCCCGCAGCTGGGAAGGCACGCGTGCCGGGCGCCGCTGCCGCTGCGCGATCTGCCCGGCCGCCGCCGGAGAAGGTGGGCAAGGTTTCGGGCGTGAAACGCAAGAAGGTTCCTACGAAGAGACCGGCGCCTTCATCCACGCCCTTCGCCCCGGCAAGAGCTTCCCCGACGATGGCGTTCAATGGCGCTGCTTCCACCGCAGGCGAGTTCATCAACTTGTTGGACACCAACACCGTCGACATCGATCAAGCCCCGTTCGCTGATTTCGATTACAATGAAATAGAGGGTGGCGTGGATGATCACTGTGGTGAAGATGAAGTGGAGGAGGTAGATGAGGGGGTGTATGAGCAAGCGCAAGCAAAAAAAAAGCACGAGATCGAAGAACTACACGATGTTGGAAGACCAAATCTTGATCAAGGCTTGGAGTGCGGTGTCTCTTGATGCTTGCACCGGTACATCTCAAACCGCCAAGAGGTATTGGCAAAGAATCGAAGATCAATACTTCCGTATGATGGGGAAGCATCCCAATAGGACTCCACGCACCTTTCGGTCACTCCAAGATCGTTGGGACGTGATCAAGCCGATTTGTAGCCGTTGGGCTGCTTGCTTGGAACAAGTTCGCAATGCACCTCCAAGTGGAATCGTGGAATCCGACTATGTGAGTTCGTTTTCACGTCCCATGTTGTGCAAATCATTTGTACCATTTGAAGTGATTTCACCATTTGACATTGTTTTAATTGTGTAGGAGAAAATTGCCCAACAAAGATACAAAGACATGGAAGCTTCCGAAGGCAATTTTTTTAAACTAGAGCATTGTTGGGACTTGCTCAAAGGGTGTGACAAGTGGAAGTTGATTGACAAAGAATCCCCACCAAAGAGAGGTTCACTTACGAACATGGATGAAGATGAAGATGACGATGGCCCAAGAAACTTGAACAAGCCCGATGGTGACAAGAAGACAAAGGAGAAGATCAAGAGGGAACACGAAGCATCAAGCTTGCGGGACAAGATAGATGCCATGGTGCAATCAAATGAGTTGATGTTAGCGAAGACATTGGAGACAAAGAAAGAGTTGGCCAAGAAGAAGGCACGAGAGAAGCAAGAGAAGTGGCAATTGCTCAAGGACGAGGGGTTGCGGAAGGCGGCCATTGAGGAGAGAAGAGCACGTGCCGTTGAGAATAAAGCCATGTCCAAGCTTCTTGCCGAAGAGAACAGGATCATGACATTGAACCGCGATGACATGGATGACATCACCAAAGAATGGCATGATATGGCAATGAGAGACATCTTGAAGAGGAGGATGCTAGCGGTGGCCGGTGCGTGTTTCAGTGTCGGTGATGTTTTCTCATCAGGATTTGGAACAAGTGCCGCTCATGCATTCAGTGCGCCCGGCGATGCTTTCGGTGCCGGAGTTGGAACAAGTGTCGGCGAAGGATTCGGGGGCGGCGATGGCATCGATGGAGGTGGTGCGGAGTGAAGATCATGACGATGGGTGAAAAGTGACCAAGATGATGATGAATGTGGTCGTCGTTTTTGCATGAAGTCCTTTTGCGTTTGTCGTACAAAATTATGCTTTTATTTGCGCGCGAACTATGTCTTATTCTTCGAAAATCCGTTTTTCAGTGAACTGTAAACGCATTTTGCGGGTCGGCATTATACGAGATCTGCTAGAGATGTTCTAAAAGGATTTTCTCATCGTCTTGTATCACTTTGGTCATTTGACCCTGTTTCTAAGAGCATCTCCACTCGCGCCCCCAACAGGCCCCCCAGGGCGAGTTTTTTCGCGCCGGCGCCGAAAAAACCCCCCAGTCGCTCCCCCAGGACGCCGAAATCCGCCGGCTCTGCCCGTTTTTTGCCCGGCGATCCCAGGCCGAACCCAGCGCATTGGGGGGGGGGGGGGCGCTTGGGGGCTCCGGCGGAAGAAAAAACCGCGCCTGGGCCACCACTATCAGGCGAAAATGCATCTTGCACGTCCAGATTTGCCCCCCCCCCGCGCGCACGCCCTCCCGCCGCCTTGCTGATCCCGGTGCCGCCCACCTACCCACCGCCGCTAGATAGGCCATTCCCCCGCCAGAAATCCGCCCCGACATCCTCCACCCCGTTCCTAGGCGAGCTTTCCGGTGCTCTGGTCAGACAGGGCTGGAATACCAGCGGCTGCGTGCCTACCACGCCCGCCAGGTGTTCGGCGATTTGTCTGCTCGGCAATGGACTCGGACGACAAGGAGACGCTCACGACGCTGCTGGAGGAGGAAGCCGATGCTGACGCCCAGGATGAAGAGCATCTCATGGTCCTCGCCGCCCTGGCCAGCCTGCTCACGAGCAATGCAAAGCCGCGGCGAGGTGGCTCGGCGCCAGGCCGGCTGAAGGCAAAGCATAGGCATCGACTGGAAGACTATTACTTGCTCTACTCCGACTACTTTGCCGACGCTCCACTACACGGCGATAAAGTATTTCGGCGCCGTTATCGGATGAGCCGAAAGCTCTTCCTCAGGATTGTGAATTCCATCCGTGAGTTCGACAGCTACTTCAAGTGCAAGAAGGATTGCACGGGCACACTTGGATTCACCTCACTCTAGAAGTGCATGACAGCTATGAGGATGCTTGCATACGGAGCTCCCCGTGATTCACTGGAAGACTATGGACGCATGGCCAAGTACACGACCATTGAGTGTTTGTACAAGTTCTGCAGGGCAGTGGTGGCAGTGTTTGGACCGCAATACTTGCGATCACCCAATGCTGAAGACACTGCTCGGATCCTAGCACAGAATGCAGCAAGAGGATTTTCTGGGATGCTTGGAAGCATCGACTGCATGCATTGGAAATGGAAAAACTGTCCATTTGCTTGGCAGGGGATGTACAAAGTCGCCAAAGGCGGTTGCAGTGTGGTACTTGAGGCAGTGGCCACACACGACCTCTGGATTTGGCACTCCTTCTTTGGTATGCCAGGAACTCACAATGACATCAACGTACTGCAGTGCTCCCCTGTCTTTGCCAAGCTTGTTGAAAGTCATTCTCCTCCGTTGAACTTCGAGGTCAATGGACGACACTACAACAAGGGATACTACCTAGCAGATGGCATCTGTCCGAGATGGTCCACATTTGTGAAGACTATGTCGAGCCCCGTGCCAGGAGGCAAGAACTCCCACTTTGCCCAGTGTCAGGAGGCTTGCAGGAAGGATGTCGAGCGAGCATTTGGTGTGCTCCAATCTCGATTTGCTGTTGTTCGGTACCCCGCTCAGACCTGGTCGAAAGATCAAATGTGGAAGATCATGACTTGCTGTGTCATCTTGCACAACATGATCATTGAGAGCGAGCAGGAAGAGCCAGTGTTTGACATTGAACCATATTACAGGCATGGTCCTCTTGCCCAAGTTGATCACCAGCTACCGGCAACCTGGACTGCCTTCCTCAATATGCGTCAGGAGATCCGAGACCCACAGGTGCATCAACAACTGCGGCAGGATCTGGTGGAGCACCTATGGAGGCTCAAGGGCAACGCCTAGCTCGACGTGTGATGAAATATGAGTTTTTATTTGTTGAACT
Source organism: Thinopyrum elongatum (assembly GCA_011799875.1). NCBI lineage: Eukaryota > Viridiplantae > Streptophyta > Magnoliopsida > Poales > Poaceae > Thinopyrum > Thinopyrum elongatum. The sequence continues at coordinate 505,668,533 of CM022303.1, forward strand.
ATATAATTTGTATTGAACTATTTAATTTCTATTGATTTTCTGTGATGAACTATGTGATAAAAAATAGCTTCTGTTGAATTTGCGCCGAAGCACGCAGAATATGGGCCGAAATTGGTCAATTTACGCCGATAGTGGGCCAATTTGCGCCGAAAGTTGGCTGAAAACTGGGCCAATTTGCACCGAAAGTGGACCGAAATCGGCGCCTGTGAACCCGATCGCCCCCACGCCGATTTTTCAGCCGGTGCGCCCCCCAGTGCGCCCCCAGGCGGCACTATTTCAAGCCCCTGGGGGGCCGAACGGCTGAAGATGCTCTAAAGAGATGTGAAAGCCTGTTTTGAGAAGTGCCCTACTTCGTCTTGTATCTACGCAAATCTTGTGAAGAAAGTTGGTTGTAACCCTAGCAGCACATTGAATTATGGAATTTCTTTTTCAGAGATTCTTGGCGATGAATATCAATGGGAAGTTGTGCCCGACTCCAACGATAAAGGGACGATGACAGCGGCGTGCCTTCAACTCGCTTCAGTGCTGGTAGTCGTCTCCTGTGCTCGCACGCGTACGTACCAACTGGCCGAAAAAGCATCCAACAGCCAACTTGTCTGCTTGGTCTAGCTACTCCCTCCGTTTCATAATATAAAAGTGTTTTTGATATAGTGTAGTACTATAAAAAACGCTCTTATATTATGAATGGAGAGAGTAGCTTACGTAGCCTAGGTGCAACGCACAACTAGCCAGAAGCCAGCGACTTTGCAACACGCGTGTCTCGACGGAAAGCAACTGTTCTGAATGACGCTCGATGATCTTGCCGAAAAGTATTCGGCCGGATCGCAAGCTACGCCTTGTCGGAAGTACACGACGAGCTGGGTCTGTGCCAACAGGGGAGCTGGGCGGTGCTAACTCCACCGGCACTGGAGCGGCACGCTCGCGAGCGAGCTCGGCGCACGTCAGAGAGAGGAGCTATGGGCATCAATTGATGGCAAATCTCGCTTCTCTCTGGTTCTCTCTCACTCTGATCTCGCTCGACGGGAGGGAGGAAGAAGAACAGGAGGTTTTGTGCCACGCAGAACTTGCGGCTTTTCTGCTTTTCATTGACTGAATTTATTCAGGTACAACAAAGGAAACGGGCTCATGGCCCCTAACTACGCGCCACCACCAATCATGGTGCTCGTGCCATCCCACGAGCGATCAGAGGGGGAGCCAGACTCGCTCTTGGCGCTAACTGGCTCGAGCTAAAAACGCTAACAGAAAACAACCTGAAGCTACTGACGAAACTGAAGAAATTGACCCTACTGACGAAACTGAAGAAATAGCACTAGCTGCTGCAGACTTGGGTTTATTCAACAATCACCCCCTAAATCCTAGTCTGCCTACCTTATTTTCTTCATCCCGATCTTCTCGCACAGCTGGATGAAATTGATGCGCCCCAAGGGCTTTGTCAGAATGTCAGCCAGCTGCTCTTCAGTCCTGATGAAGTCGATAGTCATTTTCCCTTCTTCCACACACTCTCTGATGAAGTGATAACGCACATCAATGTGCTTGCTTCTGTCATGAAGAACCAGATTTTTGCAGAGAGCAATGGCAGATTTGTTGTCCACCAGAAGCAGTGGCACCTGAAGCTCTTCACCTGTGATCTCTGCAAGCAGACGAGCCACCCACACGCCCTGACATGCAGCTGTTGTAGCTGCAATGAACTCAGCCTCACACGATGAAAAAGCCACCACTTTCTGTTTCTGCGACAGCCAGCTGACAGGGCTATCACCAAGGAAGACGATTCCCCCGGATGTGCTCTTGCGATCGTCGATGTCGCCGGCCATGTCGCTGTCGCTGTACCCAACGAGCCTGGCTCCGTTGGCTCGCCGACGAGGAAAGTGACACCCCAGATCACGGGTGCCAGCCACATACCTGACGATGTGCTGAACAACAGTCATGTGCTCAACCGTGGGCGCTTCCATGAACCGGCTCACGTAGCTCACCGTGAAGGTGATGTCTGGCCGGGAGTGGGTGAGGTAGCGCAGCGTCCCCACCATGCTTCTGTATTCTGTAGCGTCAGTCGGAGCCGCCGTGCTTGTCTTGCTCAGCTTCAGACGAGCTTCCATGGGCGTCTGACATGGATTGCACCCTGTCAGCCCCGCCTTCTCGATGATCTTGTCGGCGTACGTGCTCTGCGCAATGGTCACACCATCAGTGTCCTGGCGCACTTCAATGCCCAGGTAGTAGGAGAGCAACCCGAGATCGCTCATCCTAAACTTGCCCTTCATCGCCGTCTTGAAGCTGTCGATCTCCATGGCGTCGGCTCCGGTGATCACCAGGTCATCCACATACACCCCCAGAAGAAAGAGCTCGCGGCCTGACCCGCGTGCATAGACGGCGTGCTCGAAGTTGCAGCGGCGGAAGCCCATGTCAACAAGTGTGGCGTCAAGCTTGGCGTTCCAAGCGCGGGGCGCCTGGTGGAGACCGTACAACGCCTTGCGCAGCTTCAGTACCTTGTGCTCGCGATCGACGACGACGAAGCCCGGCGGCTGCTCGACGTAGACCTCCTCCTTCAGCTCGTCATTGAGGAAAGCTGATTTGACATCCATATGATGGATCGGCCATCCCTCATGCGCTGCGAGTGCGAGCAGCACACGCACGGACTCCAAGCGAGCTACTGGAGCAAAAACCTCGTCGAAGTCGATCCCCGGCTTCTGCAAAATCCCTTGGCGATGAGGCGAGCTTTGTACTTGACAATTTTGCCGGCCGAATCCTTCTTAACGCGGAACACCCACTTTACCCCAATGGCTCGGTGTCCAGCGGGGAGATCAGTGAGCTCCCACGTGTTGTTTTCCTCGATCGAGTTCACCTCCTCGATCATCGCCTTGCACCAGCTTAGATCGAGCTCCGCCTCTCTGAACGTGCTTGGTTCTTCAGTAGAGGCGATCAACAGTCTTTCATCTGGCTGGACGGTGCCATAGTGGAGCCCGAGAACATCAAACATGCGGCGGAAGCGATGAGCCACGCATGCGTCGTCGTCGGCGTCCAGCATTGGGCTCCCGGAGGGCGGCGTCACGAACTCCACCCCCACTGGAGTGGCGGCTGCAGCAGGGGTTTGCAGTGCCTTAGCCGCTGATTCTAGGCTGCTCACAGACACGGCTGTGTCCGGACTGCTGACAGGTGTGGGCGTGCCCGCCCCCGCACTGGCTCCCATCGTGGCCGGTGTTCGCGGCGTCACAGGTGTTTGCGGGCCTGCATCTTCACCGCTGCTGCGAACGATCTGCACCTTGTAGGTTGGCTCATCCACTGTGATGGACTCTCCTATGGTCGCCGGAGTAGCATGAGCCATGTCGGCCCAGTTCCACCTTGCTGATTCGTCGAAGACGGCATCTCTAGTGACATGGACGCGCTTGTTCGCAGGGTTGTAGGCGCGGTACGCCTTACCGCCCTCCTCGTACCCGACGAATACCATCGGAGTGGAGCGGTCCTCAAGCTTGCTCTGGTGCGGTTTCACCGTCTTGACATGAACCACGCACCCAAAAGTGCGCAGGAAGTGCACCGGAGGTCGATCACCGTGCCACGCCTCGTACGGAGTCATGCCGATCACGGAGCGCGTCGGCGATCTGTTCAGGATGAAGACGACAGTGGTGACTGCCTCCCCCCAGAACTCTCCGGGCATGGACGTGGCCTTCATCATGCTCTTGGACATGGCCACCACCGTCTGGTTGCAGCACTCCACAACGCCGTTTTGCTGAGGCGAGTATGGCGCCGTGAGCTGCCGCTGCACCCCACGGTCTGCACAGTAGTCGCTGAAGTCGATGGAGGTGAACTCGCCGCCGCGGTCCGTCCGCAGAGCGCGTAGCTTGCGCCCTGTCTCTGTCCCCACAGGCGCCTGAAACCGCGCGATCGCCCCGGCGGCCTCGTCCTTGGAACGAAGCAGCGACAGCCACATGTACCTGGACATGTCGTCGACGAGGAGGAGGAAGTAGCGCCGGCCCCTCGCTGTGGCGGGCATGATCGGCCCGCACAGATCGCCGTGCACCAGTTCCAGGACCTGCTCTGCTCTGTAGTTCGCCTCGGCGGGAAATGAGGCATGCCTCTGCTTGCCGGTGAGGCACCCGTCGCACACCTGATCGACGTGGTCGATGGAGGGCAGCCCGCACACCAGTCCTTGCTGGGCGAGCTTACGGAGCGCTTGGAAGTTCAGGTGGCCGTACCTTGCATGCCACCGCCATGCCTCGTCCTTCGCGCACCGCGCTGCCAGGCAAACGGGGCGCGCGAGCTGGAGCGCGTACGAGTACAGCCGATTGCCAGCACGCTGCACCCCTGGCCATGATTCGCCGCTGTTGGTCGTAGAGAGTGAAGATGCCGCCCTCAATCTTCGACCGGCACCCGATCTGGTCGAGCTGGCCTACACTGATGATGTTGCTCTTGAGCCGCAGAATGAAGTAGACGCTGCTGAGCACACGGTGGCCGCCGGCGTGGTCAGTGAAGAGCACACAACCGCGCCCTTGGATGTCGACGACCGATCCGTCTCCGAACTTGATGGTGCCGGTGACGTGACGGTCGAGCTCACTGAACGAGGCCTCCTCGCCGGACATGTGATTGCTGGCCCCTGTGTCCAAGTACCAGACGCCGGAGTGCGCGTCCGTGGCCAGGCCCAGATGGGCCTCCACGCGCTCCTCGAATAGCTCGACGTGCCCGTCGCGGTCGCCTGGATCCACGGACAAATCACACACCTGCGCCATGAGGAGGTGTGTCGGGTCAGCGTCGTCCCCGCCGTGCCCTTGGGCGAGGAGAGCCTTTGCATCCTCGTCGCGCTTTTTCTTCTTGCAGTCACGGACCCAGTGCCCGCTCATGTTGCAGTAGCGGCACTTGTCGCGATCGTCGTCGTGGCCGGCGCCGGAGTTGCTGGCGTTCCCCTGCCAGCGCACCCATTTGGGTGGCTCCCGCCGCCACCGCCACGGCGCCCGCGACCCCTTCTGCGACGGCGCCGTGCCAAGCCGCCCTCGGAGCCGCCGGCATGCTGGTCGCTCGTCTTGAGGCGGGCGTGCCACTCCTCCTTTGTGAGGAGCAGCCGCCCCATTCCATCGGTGGCTTGATGCAGCTCGTGGCGTTCCTCCGCCGCCTTTAGTCTCCCAGTCAGCTCCTCGATGGGAAGTGTGTCGAGATCAACTAGAGTCTCGATCGACAAAGCAATCTGCGAGAACTGCTTGGGTACTACTGAAAGAAATTTTCTAACAACTCTTTTTTCAGGAATTGTCTCACTGAGCTGCGCCATCTGAGCCACCATTGCTGTGAGGCGCATGGCAAATTCGTCCACCGACTCGCCGTCGGCGAACTTGATGTCGCCGTACTGCTTGGTGAGGGTCGTGAGCTTCGCCTCGCGCACTCGTGCCACCCCAAGCCTCATCGTCTTCAGGGATTCCCAGGCCTCCTTCGCCGTCGCCTTGGCGGCGAGTGTAGGCCCCATCTCTGGTGGCACCCCCCGAAGAATTGCTTCGAGCGCCAGGCGATCCTCGCTGCGCTCGGCCATGCCCGTCTGGACGGCGTCCTAGAGATGCCGTCCTTCCATCATGACCTGCATGAGGACGGCCCAGTCGGTGTAGTTGCTCCGTGTCAGCTGCGGCCATGCCGCGTTGTCGGTGTCGCGTGGCATCCGCGCCATGGACCTCTCTGCCACGACAACCTCGTTGTTGCCGGAGGTCCGTGGAGTCACCGGTAACTTGCTACCACCGGAGTCATCTGGCCGTGCCATTCCCAAGGTCAGAACACAGCTCTGATGCCAATTGATGGCAAATCTCGCTTCTCTCTAGTTCTCTCTCACTCTGATCTCACTCGACGGGAGGGAGGAAGAAGAACATGAGGTTTTGCGCCGCGCAGAACTTGCGGCTTTTCTGCTTTCCATTGACTGAATTTATTCAGGTACAACAAAGGAAACGGGCTCATGGCCCCTAACTACGCGCCACCACCAATCGTGGTGCTCGTGACATCCCACGAGAGATCAGAGGGGGCGCCAGACTCGCTCTTGGCGCTAACTGACTCGAGCTAAAAACGCTTAACAACCTGAAGCTACTGACGAAACTGAAGAAATTGACCCTACTGACGAAACTGAAGAAATAGCACTAGCTGCTGCAGACTTGGGTTTATTCAACATCAATGACTACTCCACGCGTACTCCACCGGCACTCCATGGAGAGGTGGACGAACTGCCGCTGCTCACGCTCTGCACGGAGAGGAAAAGGATTTGCGCCCAAAAGCTGTTTGATGAAATGCCTGGTTGAAAAAGTGATATGAAGAAGACCTTCTAGTCATTGTCAGGTGGGGCCAACTTGTCAGTTTTGCTGAGACAATTAGTGCTCCCCGTCATAGGTTAGGCGCAAAGTTGGTGGGTTTTTTGTGTCCTGACACAAATGTGGTGTTATCCTAGCCCCAACTGTGATGGTTTTGAATAAATAACTCAACAAACTTGCATAGTCTATGCATCAGAATCATAAATTTTGTAGGTTGCTACGAAAGTTGTACTTTCACAATGCCACCACCTCGTCATCAAGGGGATTTTATCCAAACTAACCAGTTTATCAAAACATGGAAAATTATCTGTCAATGTAAAATATGAGAATGTCGTTTGGTGGCTCACAATAAATAGATTCTTGCTCACATGCTACTTGGAAATATCTAACCTAACAATGTTTTCCAAGAACTAGACATTACTCATATATATATAAACCAAACCCCGTGTGATACCTGACCATACTTCCCCACGACCGTTGTTCTGTCGTGAAGGAAATCCAAACCTCTTGTGGATACGTTATTCCTACAAACAAGAGATAACATGAGTCATTCCACATTACAACAACAACATTAGTAGTCAATTGACAAGAGAAATAAATTGTGCAAAATGGAACACTATTAACCTTCCGTGCAAGGCGGCCCACTGCAGCCCTGTGACATTTGCTAAGCTTTAAAATATACACTTCCGCATCGATCTGAGAAGATAATAGTATACCTATCATCGCCTGTTGACTCTACACATGTTAGAATGCACCATAGGGATATGTATCATATCATCAAGAAAAAAAATCAATTACAGACTATGGCAAGCAAATATATGGACAAAAGTTGTACCTGCCATGACTTGTTCTCCGCAGTTTCATCTTCCAAGTTCTTCACCATCTTGACAAACTTTTCGGAATGTTTATCCATGTAACAGATGATAGTGTTTTTAAAATGACCATCTTTGAGCTTAGCCGCCTCTAAGGGCACCAAGAAACGAGAGAGTGGTTTCCATCTCGATCTTCTGATGGTATGCAGCCTCAACAACATTACAGAATATAGTTGCGTATGTCCTAATCATCTATAATTTAGATGGAACATGATCATTATATTCACAAGTGTGATTTAATGTAGCATGACCTTGATAGTGAAAGTTACCTGGTCTACCGTATGTTTAGAAATTCCTACAATGCCACACCCTAAGCTTGCAATATCCTGGATTGTTTAACGACAGTTGACGTTGCAAGCACAATTGATAAAACAATGTACCTTACACATAAATGAGCGAAATGATAGAGCTGGACCCACTTACCATGACCGTGGAAGCCAAATCCAGAGCTCTTTGTGCACTTTCATAAACTAATTGTGCTTGTACCTTTTTGTCTACATTCTACAACCACCAAACAAAGAGAAAAAGATAATGAGACCACCAGACTTAGGTATAAGAAAGAAATCACTAAAAAGAAATTGTAAGTTGTGCATGTGTTTGGATATGAGATATTTGATATGCAGATTCAGATAAGTTTTTGAGTAAATTACATTGGAGGTCCTATAAGTATTCTAAGTGTGTCAAGTAGGTCCTAAAAGTTTGAAAACGTTCGCCTCAGTCCTAAATGTGTGTAAGTCATTCAACGCGGGTCCTAAAAGTATTCCAAGTGTGTCAAGTAGGTCCTAGAAGTCACAGGTAAATTACAAATATAGGACCTGCGATGAACGATTTCAAACTTTTAGGACCTGGTTGACACACTTGGAATACTTTTAGGACCTCCAGTGTATTTTACTAAGTTTTCTATATGAGCTGTTTGATTTACATTTGTTTGAAACATTGTATTCTTTATGACTGGGTCTACAAGACAACTTATATAATCTACATGAATAACCCCAAGATGCTATAGATGTCAAGAACACACCTCCTACGAAAACATTCAAAAAATTACCACAGAAATAACAAAACAACCTAGAGTAGCAATTCATAAAAGTATGTAGGGTTGAGTCGTCAATTCCTTTGATGAGTAGTTTGTTCACCAGTACATCATACTCGTACTATTTTAGGAGGCACATTGCTACTTTGTCAGCGATGTTTCCAGTTGTTCATTGTGGGTGTCTACTTTATATGCTCGTATTTAACTATTTCCAAAGAATCACACTAATTCATTCATAGTGCTCCACTAGATTGTGCCCAGTCTTGCATTACTTTAAGCATTATTATACTTTTCGTATGGACGCACATTCCACTGCAAGGTGAAAATACATCATTCCTAAAACTAGGTCATAAGAAATGTCATTATTTGTATGCAAAGCGAAGAACATGAAAACCATAATGTGCAACATGTAAAAATGACATCTAAAAAAAGAAAAAAAATGGCATATACTTATTTTTTTTAGAAAAATAAACCAAGGCTAAATCGGTAAGATTAAGAAGAAAAATAGAACAACTGGTTCAGTGGAATGGGTAACTAGTATAGGAATCCTAGTCAGGTGGGCAACAGAAAGCTCCAAGCACATGCGGGATAAGTAGGATTCACTTTTTTTTTCTTTACTATATGTTTGGCATGCCTGCCAAACTTCTGTGACAAATGACAAGTAAAACAACATAGCCATTTTTAAAATAAAGTGACATCAAATTCAAAACAAGTTGTACACTTAGCAATTAGCTTTTTTGCATTGAACGGTTTTATGTGTTATAAAAAGGGACTTTGGTAAACATGTTGCCCACATAATAAAAATGAACTAACCAGATTGCTATCTGAAGAAGACAACTTCATATTGTACTTAGAAATTCAGCCCTTCTCTTTAAGGAACATATCAGGGGGCTCCCGCTTTAAAAGACAACCAATATGTTACAAAACACAACATCAAATCTAATAATCTTAAAGGTACAATATGTTACTCATTGCAATTAAAACTTACCACACCCATCTCAGCTTTAAGCGCCTTATAGCGCTTGAGTACCTCCTCCACCAAGGGAATGTTCTCTGAGGTCGCAACCTGAGGTAAGAGGAACAACATAAATCGGAAAAATTAATGGACCCCTAGTTATCTGCCGACAGATTTTGATGTTAAGAATTTGTCAGATTATGAGCCAAGCAAAGTTTGCCATGTTATGCTACTAGTAGTAACTTGAGCAAAAAAGTAAAACACGGGAGGTCCCACATACACATAGGATCAAAACTTGCCAGGTAGCAAAACCATGGCATAGGGAGACGGTAAACTAATTGAACAGAACAAAGACCAAAATTGCTGCAAACTAACAAAATCACTAGTTAAGGGGTACCTTTTGCAAAGGTTACTTCCCATCTCCTCGTGGTGACAAGTCGCGCACTGCATGTGCGTCAGCAACTTAGGAGTTTTGATGGGATTTCTCCCCACACGCGGGATGGTTGTGTAGGTGTCGGCGGCAGGCAAGTCATCGACGAGCCGTGTGCCAAGGTCACCTATGTCGGCTACCGTTTATTTTGAGCGGGGCGAACTAGTTGTCAGAATTTGATTGTGGGCTCCCTCAATTTGGTTAGATGGACTAAAGGAATAGGTAGGAAGCACAAGGGATGCAGACAACGGATCAGCCCTGCTCGGCATGCAAGGACGGAGGCGACAATGGAAGGAGGTTTCTTAGCTTGCCCTTTGGAGGGCTTTGAAGCTTGCTCATATGTGAAGTGGATTGATAGTGAATGGGAAGGCAGGGCAAAAGATATCATCCAGGTCTTGCCATGAAGAGCAACAGCCTTTAGAGGAGAATCAAAGAAATCGAGGCTAAAAATCTGAGGCAACAACAAGATAGGAAGATGAGGGCACAAAGAGCAGCTGAATTATAGGTATAAGATGCTTGGCTTTGCTGCTTTACTATATGTTAGATTGTTTGCCATCATTTTTGCTGTAATTGCAAATAGTTGATGTTTGTGTAGATAATGACTCATTTATGCTGTTGAGCTTTTATTTAGCGTAGTTTTCGTATTTGGAACTAAATTTTGGGGATGGATTAGAATTCACCCCAACACCCAGAATTTTGGGATTTTAAGTTTTTTGGGTGGCTTTTTGGGCACTTAGTTTTGGGGACGGACTAGAGTTGCTCTAAGCACAAGCTGCTATACAACTTGTAACCACCATTAAAATGACAATACCTATGGTTCATCCTAACAAAACTTACATTAATAAGAAATTAAGAATATATAAATCCAACTGAGGTGAACTGTAACTTATCATAACCCATTACGTTAGGCTGCAATGACAAAAATACACGAATCTTCAAAAAGAAGCTGAAGCAAAAAAAGAATAAGAGAAAATATTAAGAACTTCAAGTAGAGACCGCACTTACAGTACATTGCAATCATAAAAAACCAACTAAACCGTAATGACAAACATGTGAAGCTAAGATAAATTTAGGAGAAGCCTCCACGATAAAAGATGGCCTTTTGAATACGAATCAAAGAAACACACATCTAGTTACAGTTGAGGAAAAAAAAGGTAATATAAAAACGAGCATAACATATCAACTAACAAGTAGGTCATCTCAATAACACATCGGAACAAATCAAAACTGTCATGAACATTAAAGTCCTCTCCACTCAAAATTATATTTCATTATAGCAGTTTGACCAACTTTAGAGAAAAATGCACCAACATCTGCAACGTCAAATTAGTTTTATCAAATCTACCATTGAATATGCCCTAATAATACATTTATTGGTATTACAAATGTTAATACACTTCGCCAAAAACTTGTCAAAATCAGTGGTGTTTGACTTAAAACAAAGGTACGATGAAGAATAATTTGGAACGTAGAGAGTATAACATATTCCTCCATTGGTTGAACGCACATCGAAATTCGATTACGCAAACACACACGTGTTAAGGACAGACCAATAAAACAAACAGCAATAATGACCATAGCAGATTTGAGTTCCAAAAATTAGACATAATTTTCGAACAAAATATTTGTCAGATAAACAGCGAAGCTCAAAAAAATTAATTACTTCTCAGATGGATATGTATGCCTTACATTGTTGGGATCGTTGTTCTCTGGCTCTGGCTCGGGGAGGTGATCGGCACGCTTGTCACAGTGTGAGCGAAACGCGTCACGCGTGCGGGCCTGAATCTTGACCCGCGCCGACGAGGGTCCTCGCCGGTCCAGCAGCTGGACATGCACCGGCCGCGCAGTACGGGATGCGGCGGCCACGGCGACGGCCGCGGGGGGTGACCATAAGGTGCCGAGCAGGATCGAGGCCATGTGTGAACGCTCGATTTGGGAGGGCGCAACCTGTACTCTGAATTTTTCCAGATGAGATCAGAGAGAAGGGGAGAACACCGAGTTTAGTTTGTATCGTACTGATTAGCTACAAATAAATCACGAAGATATGCAGTATTTGATTGCGTAAAATTCTCCAAGATATAGGCGGTAGTATTTGATTGAAGTTGGGAAAGACTAACCTGGATGGAAACGACAGTATATGTGGCCGTATCCAACTGCACGATCGAGCTGAGATTATAGCTCAAATCTTTCTAGCATGTATGTACAGGTGACGCTCGAGTATATACAGAGATAGATCAACACTATTTTTATCCCAGCCCACCAAAAAACATTCACATTCTCAAAAAAGTGTTGTGTTTTCTAAAAAATATTCAGATTTTTGAAAAATTAATAAAAACCTTGAAATTTTAAAAATATTCATGATTTTCAAAATTATTTGCATTTACAAAATTGTTCGCAAATTATGAAAATTCTTTATGCATTGGGAAAAATTCTAGTTTCAATAATGTTCACTTTTTCAAATATTGTTCGCGAATTTCCAAAAACCTTTCATGTTTAAAAAGACAACTTCTTCTTTTAGGCAAAATTCACTCCATTTATTGATCAATGTTCATGCGGATACAATTCAGATCGGGGGGTTGAAGGAGCCAAATGTGGCGCCCCCAGATAAACCTAGAGTGAACTTTACGAGACTATGTGCCTTAATATTTGAGTTCCTACCTTAAAAAATAAAAGAGCAGGATTCGAAATTAGCTACAATAGAGATAATTTGTTTTAACTATTGTACCCTGTAATCCACCCGTGCCGTTGTTGAAGTCGTCAACCACTCCTTTACGGTCAGAAGTCACAACTACCTTGGTGAGGTTGAGGTCGAGCGCTAGCGAGAGAGCCTCTCGACACGCTGGTGTTTCAAGGACAGCTGGGTCCTTTAATCCCGCGAGTTTCAGAGCCGAGGCGCCCAGTTACCTTCCTTCTGAGTTTCTGCATATTGCCGAAGAGGAGCCCTCCGAGCTTGATCTTGATAATGCACCATCGACCTTGATTTTCACAAAACCCATAGGAGGTGCTGTCCAAAGGCGTGGGATCGCCAGAACCTGCTAGTCGTGGCTCGCCTTTGTTGTAGCTGGTTTGCAAATTTCTATCTCTCTGATATACCTCGAGATGAACTCATGCGTTGATTGAGGGCTTTGAAATACTCCCTTCGTTCCTAAATATAAGTCTTTGTAGAGAATTCACTATGTACCACATACGGATGTATATAGATGCTTTTTCTTGGATAAAAAGGCAGGCCGCAGTCTACCTTATATATTCCAAAGCTTATGGTCTGAGGATTGTTATAGTACAAAGGATGCTAGCGAGATCGCTGCATCAGAACAAAAGCACAGCAGGAGAAAAGATGAACCAGCCTAAGAAACGGCTGAAAGGGAATCCGCTTTGCACAGAAGAAAAGCTTGCAAGGCACTGTCGTTCGTTCTGATGCACCAGAGACGGAGCATCTCCGCAATAGTAGCCCCGGAAGCAGTATGCGGTATGGTCACTTTGTCAAAGATTCTGACGTTGCGCACCTTCCAGAGTTGAGCAGCACATGCAGCGATCAGCACAACCCAGTGATGACAGACCGCCTTCATTTTGAGCACAAAATCCTTCAAGGAGAGTGATGCAATTGCTTGCTGAAGTTTCCCGAGCTTCTGCCATAAGTAGTGAGCGGGTGCGCATTGCAGAGCAATATGATCTATAGTTTCTTCCGCAGGGCAGAGATCACAGAAAGGGTGCTCAGTATTACTCCACTGCTTGCGGAGCATGGTCGTTCTGACATTCAAACGCCCTCTGTGAGCAAGCCAAAAGAAAACTCTCCATCTCTTGGGAATCACCTTGTTCCAAACTATGTCTGCCGGTGCCCAAAGGACCACCCTGAAGGTGAGCAAATTATAGAAATCTCTAACCGCTGCAGGCTTGTCAGAAAAGATATGAACTCGAGAGTCAGATAGGCCTCCAGAAGGCGTGCGGGCAGAGGCGAGCAGCTCACTCAAAGCATGAAGCTCCCGTGTAGCAGTCCTTGAGAGGTTGGAGTGAAGCTCTAAAGTCCAACGACCGAGGTATTGCGAGGCAACCGAACATTGCTTATCTTTGGCAAAGGAGAACAGGGTGGGGAAGAGCTGAGCGAAGTGGCCATCGTGGCACCACTTGTCGTGCCAAAAAGCAGTTAGTTTCCCATCTCCAATATGACAAAGAGATGTCTGCTGCACCATAGGGATATATTATGCCAGAGCTCTCCAGATAGGCGTGTCAGTTGTCCTCAGCTTATCAGGCAAACTTTTGCTTAGATATCTACGCTGGAACCATTGATAGCAGGGAATTGATGAACCTTGCATAATTCTATTGGTGAACTTGCATAGCATGGCGTCATTATGTGCTTCCAAATCTCTAATCCCAAGACCACCACATTGCTTGGGAGATACAACCTGTTCCCAGGCTACCAAGCAATCAGCCCGCTGTTTGTCAGCTTTCTTCTGCCAAAGGAAGTTTCTCCTGAGCTTGTCTACTTTGGCCAGGCTGAGCTTGTTCCACTTGACACATGCCATGTAGTAATTTGGAATGGAGGAAAGAGCGACATCAATCATAGTGAGGCGCCCTCCCCAAGAGAGGTACGTGGCCAGCCAACCTGCTAAACGCTGGTCAATCTTCTGAATCACAGGCATCAAAACCGAGTTGGAGATTTTGTGAATAGAGAGGGGTAAGCCAAGGTAATTGCATGGCAGCGAACTGATCGGGCACCCCAGAATACTTGCTGCTTCCTTTGCATCATCTTCATTCATGTGAATAGGCACGAAAGTACTCTTGTGGTAGTTAATTTGTAACCCAGAGAAGTCTGAAAAAGCCTGTAATATATCCTTGATCCGTGCAGCTTGCGAGACCGTACCTTTCAGAAGAATCAACGTGTCATCTGCGTATTGTAACACTGGGAAGAAATCCAAACCACTTATAGGGCATTCCAGAACCCCATCAGTTGCTGCAGCAACACACAACCGTTGAAGTATATCTGCAACCAGGATGAAGAGGTATGGAGATAGCGGGTCGCCCTGTCGAACACCACAGTTGAAGAGAATATCATTCCCGAGGCAGCCATTCATCATCACTTTGGCCCTGCCGGAATGAAGAATAGAAGAGACCCAAGAGGTCCAGCGACTGCCGAAACCTCTCTGCTGCAACAGATTGGCGAGGCAGGCCCAGTTTACGCTATCGAAAGCTTTCTTGAAGTCCAGCTTAAGCACAATCATGGGAATCTTCCTCTTCTACGCGCATTGTACCAGTTCAGAGGCTAATGCAAAGTTTTCCACAATAGCCCTCCCTCTGATGAAACCCGATTGCATGCAATGAATCAACATGGATATGTACTGTTGTAACCTCATGGCGAGCACTTTGGTGAGCAGCTTAATGACGCTACGCACTAGAGAAATGGGTCTGAAATTAGTGATCTCCAGAGGGGACTCAACCTTAGGAAGCAGCGTGATGTATGCCCAATTGATGCCAGATAAATCCGCTCGCCCTTGGAAGAAGTCATCAAAGAAGGCCAAAATGTCATCCTTGAGAACAGAGGCGTACTTCTTATAGAACTCGTTGGTGAATCCGTCCGGGCCAGGACTTCTGTTATTCGGGGAAAGCTTGATAGCACGAAGGATGTCCTCCCAACTGAAGGGCTGATCGAGAGGGGAGAGATCAACCGTGTCGACCCGAGAATAAATGGCAGCAAGGTTAACTGCCAGCGGGCAGTTCGGGCGGCTGCTGAAGATGTTCTGAAAAAACTCTGTGGCAATATCCAGCTTATCAGAATTGCTGAAATGCTCTATTCCATTGTGGACCAGCACACGAATCTTATTGTTTCTAGCATGACAGTTAGCTGCGATATGGAAAAATCTCGAATTCTCATCCCCAAAAGTACACCAGTTGAGTTTATCTCTCCTTTGCCAGAATGCAGCTTGCCATCTGATTAACGTCTCGAGTTTTGCAGTGGCATGTAGACGGAGCACAACTCTAAATCTGTGAGCTTCCGTCTCTCCTCTACTGCATTCAAAAAGTCAATAAGCAGCTTGTTGTTGTCAATAAGAAGCTGTAAGTTTCCTTTACTCTTAGCCCACTGTCTGATTTTTGCACAAAGCCGTCTGAACTTGAAATTCAGTCTGGATGTCGCTGATAAAATCTGACAGTGTCCGGCTTGCCAAGAGTCCAGCACAAGCTGATCAACCTCAGGAATATGCAACCAATGATTCTCAAACCGAAAAAACTTAGTATGAGGTACAGTGGCTCCAAAAGTGATACAAATAGGCACATGATCCGAAGTGACTGATGAGACAGAGGTAGCTAAAGTGTCCAAGAATGCCAAATTCCAGTCAGCGTTAATAAGCACGCGGTCCAGTTTAACCAACGTCGGGTCCCTGCGCTTATTAGACCAGGTGAAGTGCCTGTTAGCCACGTTGACATCAATCAGCCCATGACTGTTAATCCAATCATTAAAATCTTCCATCAAAGACCAGTTGATACGATCGTTGTTCTTCTCAAAAGCATAGCGGTACATATTAAAGTCCCCCACCACCATCCAAGCACCGGTAACCCAGGTGGATATGTTGTCAAGAGAGCTGAAAAACTTTGGCCTCAGGTTTCCATCACATGGGGCGTAGACCACTGTCAGAGAAAAGGCCGTGTTATCAGAAGCTGACGAGAAAGCCACTGTTATAGAGAACTCGTCCTGTGCCAGAGCTGTCCCATTAACTGTCGAGTCCCAGGCCACAAGGATGACACCACACGTGCCTTGCGCTGGCTGAAAGCAGAACTTGTGCAAAGATGCTGGTAGAAACTTCTTGATAACAAAGGCGTCGACGGCACTGATCTTGGTCTCCTGCAAGCAAACTATGTTGGGTCTGCAAGAGTTAATAGCGTCTCGGATGAGGCAGTGCTTGCTATGGTCGCCCAAGCCACGGACATTCCAATTGGCTATAATCATAAGAATAGAGCAGCCACCAGTAGGACCCGAAGGCCAAAGAATGCAAAGAAGAACAAAGAGGAAACATGGCATGCATCAATACGATAACAGGAGCTTACAGCAGGACACAGACAACCAACTACGATGCACCAAACGACACGACCACAACTGCAACTAGAAGGGTTGCGACCACTGAAGGAGGACCAGAAGAACGACAACAAAGGAAAGACGCGACGGCTCCCGACAGGCCGGAAGCAACTACAACAATGCAACAGCTCCTGGCTAAAAGGCATAAGGCCAACTCTACAAAGAGTGTAGATTCAATCAATTTGCTCCGTATGTAGTTCATAGTGGAATCTCTACAAAGACTTATATTTAGGAACGCAGGGAGTATTTGTTTGTGGGCAGCTTTCCTCTTTGCGTCCCATATAGCACAGAGAGTTACAAGCACTCTAACGGAATCTGCATGCGGTAAAGACCAGATAAGGCTGAAAATCCATCTCCTAGCATCTGGTTCCTTGTTCCTCATAATGTTATCTACCAGATCCTCATCTTCATGTGCCCACACACAGCGTGCAACATTGCATTCTAGTAAAGAATGCCTCAAGAATCATCACTTCCACATAACTTGCAGCTGCACCGTGGTGACATGTTACGGTGGTTTAGAAGGTCTTCTGTTGGAAGGGATTGCTCGACAAGTCTCCAAAGAAAGATCTTAAAAACAACAAAACAGCTATTGTAACCGGTTTTGTTTACGGGGCTAAAGTAACCTGTTGGGCAGCGCACGGCAGGCCACAAGCAACATGCCACTGCCTCCTTTTTCCTGTTTTTTGTTTACATTTTCTGTTTTCTTTTTTGCTTTATTTTTTATTTTTGTTTAGACTTCCAAATATTCCAAATATATATATTACAAGAACACTTTACATACAACATTTGAAAATATGTTAAATGTGTATAAAGTAAATGTATGTATACAAAAAATGTACACAACAAATATACAATGTGTATGCCCACTTCCTTAGGCTCACATATGTGATATTTCTGTTTCTCGTTTTCCTTCACCCAGAAGAAACGGGATTGCACCTTATTTAATTTGTCATGAGTGCCGTCAAGAAGTAAATAAAACCCCATGACGAACATAGGAATATTAGTTAGACAGTCATTAATAAGTACTAGTCGTCCACCCGAGGCTAGTAATTTACCCTCCATGGTTCCCCCCTTGCAGTTGTTTTATCCACCACCATTTGAAAATTCCCCATAGTTAAGTCCCTCGAGGATATGGGCATTCCCAGATACTTCATAGGGATGGACCCCAATTAGCCCGCAATTGAGATTCCAGGTCACCGCCCATGACTATGGCTTCACTTTTTTCAAAGTTGATTTTAAGCCCCGACATCTCTTCAAAACACATCAGGAGGAATTTAAAATTCACTATCTCTTGCTCTGAGTTTTTGATGAAAATGAGCGTGTCATCGACATATTGAAGGTGGGATAGTCCTCCCGGAATAATGCGTGATGCCACCCCAGAAATGTGACGTGCCGCCTTGGCATGGTCGAGTACGGCAACCAGGGTGTCCACAAGAATATAAAGCAGAAGTGGTGAGATCGGATCTTCCTATCTAGCCCCCATTTTATTGCTAAAATATGGTCTGACCTCCCCATTGATGTTTACCGCCGTTTGACCACCCTGGACCAATTGTCACATCCAACTTATCCATAATGGGTCAAAACCCTCTACCGTTAGCACTTCTAGAAACTCCCATCGCACCCTATCATACTCTTTCTCGAAATCGATCTTAAGAATAAACACATCTTCATGCGTTGTCTTGATTTCATGCAGCACCTCATGGAGGACAGCAATGCCATCCAAGGTACTTCTCCCACAGATAAAGGTCGTTTGATTTTGATCAATTATTTTCTTAGCTACTAGAGATAAAGCGAGTCGCAAAACCCTTCGCCAAAATCCTATAGCTCACATTTATGAGTGTGATTGGGCGGTATTATCTAGTGTTGTCTGCACCCTGGACCTTCGGAAGTAATGCCAAAACCCCATTATTTTTTTGAACCGAAAACCGCAGAACAATCGTTCTACGACAAATACATTAAAATAAAATATTTACAGAGGACAAATAAAACAGAGAGCTACATCTAAGAGCTTAGCCTACTCCAGTTTTTGTGAAACCTTGTGGTAACATGGGAATTAAATTAAAAACTGGTCAATCCAACTTGAAAGCTGATCTTCAAATTTGGCTTTGATTTTGTGTCTGATCAGGAATATGTCTGACCTAAAAGAGGCCCTCCAAGAATAAACAGATGCTGTAGCATCCTTGAAAATTACTCCATTTCTTTGGATCCAGATGTTCCAGCAGCCCATAATAGTAATCCCCATGGCAATAGGTACGGGCAGTGCTTGAAGTGTGAGTAAGATGTCATCATAGACTGAGATACCTCTGTTTCTCTGGCCAAGAACAGAGTTCCAACAATTTATAGCAAAATCACAATCCCAGAAGAGGTGCATAGTTGTCTCCATAGTATGGCTCTGGCATAGCACACAGTTATAAGATGGCAAGTGAAAAGACTTCCTGTGTAGCAGATTCCTTATATTGACTCTGTCATGCATCAGTAGCCAAAAGAAAATTTTGTATCTTAGCATAGCAGCACTTTTCCAAATCTTCTTGAAAATGGGAGGAGCTAGGTCCTCTTTGGTCAATTCCTTGTACATTTTGATGGAGGAGAAAGGAGTGCCCCAAGGATAAATCCATCTATCAAAACCCCATAATTTAGGTGCTTAACATCAATCTTGCCCAATGTAAATTCATGGACCAAATTAGAAAATTGATGCCCCAAGATATTCCAGAACTTTTTATAGAAGGCAACTGGGAACCCGTCTGGTCCCGGCGCCAGGTTAGCCCTCATTGCTTTTAGGTTATTTGTTATCTCAAGATATAAGAAGGTGCGGACTAGCTCCTGATTATCCAGCATGGACACTCTCATCGCTGCCTCACACATGTTGGACCCTAGGGATGCAGCCCGCCCTTCCCGAGGTAGACCCCAACAGCTGTCTGTAGAAACCATCAATATGTGTCCGTGGGTCCCCTACCCCGGAGAATATATTGTCCCCTCTGTCACAACCCTAATTGTGCAACGCCACCGACGCCCATTAGCAATGGCATGAAAAAAATTCAGTGCTTGCGTCCCCCTTAGAACCCATCGTTGTTGCCCTCGCTGCTTCCAATACATCTCCTCACATGTCAAAATAAAAATCATTTCATCCTGTGTCGCGTACCTCCTAGCCCACTCATCATGTGATAGGGCACTACTATCCGCCTTTGTGTCAAGAAATTTTATTTTAGCCAGTAATGCATCCTTACATATCCGCATTTGGCTCCCCACATTTGCCCCCATCCTCTAAGGTCGATGCGCCCGCGCCTCGCCCTAGATAGTGGTCACCCTTTCAACAAACCCGGGATGTAAGATCCATTGCTTCTCAAAGAAGAAGTGTTTCGGTATACGGCAATATGACTCCCCAGAAAGTAAGATAAGGGGGCAATGATCTGACCCCAGACGCGTCTCGGCCATGAGTGAACACGTCGGGGATTTTGTCTCCCACTCAGTCGACACGAAGACCTTGTCTAGCACACACCTAATAGGGTTTTCCTGGTTATTGGTCCATGTGAAGCGAGCACCCACACGTTGGAGTTTAGTAAGCGCTAGATCCGCCACCCACTCATTAAACCTGTCAACTAGGCCTTGATCATTTATTATCTGGTTGCTCTTGTCTTCTACCATCTGTAACAAGTTAAAATCCCCGCCGATGACGATGGGGTTTAGGGAGTTCGAGACTTTGGCAAACATTTCCCTCAAGAAATCCGGTGACCTAGAGTGATTAGCCGGTCCATACACCACTAGTAGTTCTCGTTTGAAATTATTGTTGCGTTGAATCATCTCGACTCCAAGAAAGAATTCCCCCTAAAGAAAGAAATAACCTCGAATGTCTCCTTGTTCACCCCCAAGAGGATCCCTCCCGACCTGCCGGTGGCCGGAACCCATTCCCAATGGAACGCCGTGGATCCGCCCAATGAATCCAACTCAACCTGAGGAAAGGACGAGCATATCGTTTTTTGTAGGCCGACAAAGCGGAGGTGTTGATCTCTGATATATTCGATCAATTGCTGCCTTCGATCCCGCTGTCCGAATCCCCTTAGATTCTCGATAATGCCCCTCATTGCGCTATCGAGGGGGATCGGGCCCCCACCCCATCATCCGTGCAATCCACCCGACTGGTGGTCCCCCTACCGCGGCCACGGCCGCGGCCCCTGCCACGCCTCCTACTTCGTCATGAGCCAGCACGATCTGACGGTGCTACCGTCTCCCTGGCAGGACCGTTCGAATCGTGTGCGCATGCTTCGGCGTGCACCGTCCTTGCCAAGTGCCGACGGGCAATGGCCTTGGCGATTGCAGCCTGAGCCTCTTCCTGTGCCCGAAAACACTCCAACACCTCCAGAATTTGTGATTAGGACGCGTATAGCGAGTGCACAGCCACTTGGAATGGTTAGCGAGCGGCCGGCTAATTTAGGAAATTTCTTGTCCCCCTTCCTAATTAGGAAAACTTTCTAACCTGATCTCTTTTCCCACGACGTATTAAATGCTAGCACAGCCATCTCCTCGGTGCATGCTTTTTGTTCTGTTGTGCATTTAATTTGTGATTTTAAAAATTTAAAAAGGCATAACTTTCAATCCGCGTGTCGGAATTACGATCTGTTTTCACCGTTGGAATCTTTACGACGTGCTCTTCGAAACTAGATCTCGCATGACTATGTTTCGATGAACTTTTGTGTGTGCAATTTAGTCCCTTGATGGTGCAACTGTCTAGTAGTCGATGTGCAACTATCTGACAGTGGGTGTGCAACTCCCCCCTATTTATGAACGTGCATTTTTCACTGATGCAAAAATAGGCATGAACATATTTAATTTGGTTTTTTTTTTAAAGGCATAACTTTTGAACGGAACATCAAAATTAAGACTCGTTTTCACTGTAGGAATTCTCATGACGTGCTCTTCGAAACTAGATTCCTCATGGGTATGCTTCGATGAACTGTTTTGTGTGCACTTTAGTCTCCGTTTGGTGCAAGTGACTAGTAGTTGATGTGCAACTACCTGATAGTCGATGTGCAACTTTCCCTCTACCCCATGGATGTGCAGTTTTCACTGATGCCACCTCCACCCCAAACTACCATTGAGATGTGCAACTTCATCTACTGCTCTGTCCAACTGACTATTAGTTGATATGCAACATTTCCCTGTATATGGATATGCACTTTTCACTGTTATTGTCTCAGCCAACTGCCTAGCAGTGGATGTGCAACTTCGGATGCTACCCCTACCAACTGCCTAGCACTAGATGTGCAACTTTGGATGCTACCCCGACCAACTGCCCAACAGTCGACGTGCAACTTCCTCCTGTACCTCATGGGTGTGTAGTTTTCACTGCTAGCACCCTGTCCCAACCACCGGTTGTTAGTGAGATGTCCAACTTTAGGGCCCCACCTAAAGGGAACTTTTCTCTTCCCTCATGGATGTGTAATTTTTTACCATCCAACAATCCATGCTAATGAGATGTGGAACTTCTCCTATTGTCTCGGCTAACTGTCTTGCAGGCTATGTGCAACTGTGTCTGTTCCCCTGCCAAGTGAATCTACACATCCACAAGTAGCTAGGAAAGGGATTTCTCAAAAAAAAAAGTAGCTAGAAAAGGAGGAAAAGTTGCACATCGACTACTAGGTAGTTGGCTGGAACAACAGACTAAACTGCACATATCGCTGGTATGGTAGGTGGGACAGGGTGTGCTGATAGTGAATAATACACATCCAAGAGTAGGAAGGAGGGTTGCACATCAACTACTAGTTAGTTGGCTGGGACAGTACACTAGTTGCACATCTCAAAAAGTTAGTTGTCATGGTTGCTAAGTGGCAACCACATAGGAAAATGGATCATGAAGCTCTAAAATTGGTTTTGTAAAAAATTGCACCATGCAATACTGAAGTTACACCATGTAATAATAAAGTTGCATCATATAGCATCAAAGTTGGCATCAAAAAAAGTTCGTCGTAACATATCCATGCGAGATCTAGTTTCAAAGATCTCATCACGGTAATTCCAACGGTGAAAACGGATCTAAATTCTAATGCACGGTTTGAAAGATATGACTTTTAAAAAATTTAAAAACCCGAAATAAATGCAAATGGACCTGTTTTTCTAAACCAATGTGACTAGTACAAACACACATACACTAGAAGACAAAAAATACATGCATGTGAGAGTATGTGGCCGGCCGCTCGAGTCGTATAACCGGCGCGCGCACGATTGTGTATTTCCGTTGTGATTAAGTTTGTCAAAAAGGGCAGAACTGTAATTTTGTCGCATGCTGCGTGGAATGGAATTCAAGCGAGTTTTCGGTTCCGCTAGCTATAGCTACTGCTACCAGGCTCGTAGCTCTGGAA
The DNA here is from genome assembly GCA_011799875.1 of Thinopyrum elongatum. NCBI lineage: Eukaryota > Viridiplantae > Streptophyta > Magnoliopsida > Poales > Poaceae > Thinopyrum > Thinopyrum elongatum. Next base: position 505,691,499 of record CM022303.1, read on the forward strand.
CTCGCGTGCCGCGTGCGTGCCGGAGAGCAATGCAAATCTACTGCGGATCTGCGGCTACCCGTTGTAGCACTCCTTTATCGCGAGACACCGCGCCAACCAGGGACAAGCGACACGTACTAGTCGGGCACCTGCACCTGCATGCATGGCTTGCTCTCTGCCGCTTCGTGGCTAGCGAAAGCAGATACTCTCGCAGGAAGTGCGTATCCGGACTGTAAAAGTCGCTGTGGAAAAGAACCTCCTTGCTCAGGAGACGCCACGTAATGATCGACGTCGAAAAGAAAAGAAAGCGTGCCCGAGATCTTCCCACCGTGAAGCAAAAGGGAGTCCACTTTTTCTTTGGAGTATGAACTTGAAGTGCCGAGAGGGGTAGCAGTCGGGCGGCTTGGCTGTTTCAAGAGCAGAGCAAGCATGTCACGTTGGCATTGCTAGCTTGATTGCTTCGGCACCTGGACAAGACGCGCCAAAAACCCGTGGGAGGAGTAGCACTGTACACCTGACGACGAACGCGCATCAAGGTGTGTTTCTTCCGTTTTCGTCGCTGCGCTTGGAACTGCCCCTATGTAGATAGTTCGTCTGGCGTGAAATTAATCTGTCCCTGCACCATACATGGCCTCATAAACGGAAACGGCACTGGCAGAATAATCATGGCAGCGGCAGATAAGTTAATGAACCCCCTCCCTGCCGCGGCAGGGTTCAGAAACCCCCCGTACGTCCTGCATGCCCTCCGTCGATGTCCATACGGCAGCTAGCATAGGTTGCTTGCTGCAGTGCCCTTGTAGCTTGCAGAGACTCGACAGGCCGCTGAACCGTGGAAAGCTTAGAGTCGAAGCAATCAGGATCATGCATAGGTAAAACTGATCGCAGCTGTTTGTCTTTTCCATGAGAGGAGTATATTCTGCCGGCCGGGCTGCAAAAGATACGTCTCTTCTTTTCCGAAAATCTTTTGCGGCCATCGGTCAAAATAGTGAGACATGCTTCAGTGAAACCAAGCCTGCAGCAGACGAGCCTATCAGTACGCACGCGTTCCAGGCTTCCAGCTCGTCCTCCCATGCATGCATGCATGCCGTCAACTAGCCCGTTGGAGTACTTACCTATAGTCGCGTTACATTTAGGTATGTTTGGATTGAACGATCCGTGAAGAAATTTCAGTAGAGAACAAACCGTTTTCCCTGACTATCCATATGGCTTACTTTCTATTTCAAATTCTCAGTTCACTTGCCGTGCTTAATTAACCTAGGACCAGGGCTTGCCGGGGATGCTGATCAGGGCTTGCAGCACTTGGAAAGTTCATGCCGGCGAATGCTCTTCATGCTGGATGTGTATGTTTCTGTTGTGGGAAGGATTAGCGAAGTGAAGCTCATCGGTGCGCTAGTGTAGGGGTAAATAACAAATTTAGGACGACCTGTGTATTTTCCCACGTCAAAAAATCTGTGCTAAAAAGAACATGTTCCGTATATGGAGGCGTATATGTCTTCTCTAGAGTGGAGTAGTGGTACTAGTACACTTTCGTATCTTTGCATTTAATGAACTGGATACTCCCTAATCATTCCCTATATGCAATCGGCCTGCACCTCTGCATGGCCTAGCTAGTATTTTTTTCTCCTTTAAAAAAAAAATACTGGCCTAGCTAGTCTACCACGGTGAAGTGATGGATCGTGGCCGGTGTTTCTTTCCTTTCCTTTTCTCTCTCTCATATTGCAGTTCGGAAATGCAACTCACGTTGTATTGATCGGGTGCATAGGCACGTATATATATGGTGTACAAAGATAGCCACGTCCTCAACTATACATAGAATATAAAGTGGGCTTGACGTACAAGTAATACATGCAATTACATACTCAACACCCCCCTCCCCCAGTCAATACGTCACCTGTGACGCATAGACTGGACCGGAACTCCTCGAATGTGGTTGTCGGTAACCCCTTGGTCATCACATCGGCAAAATTGTTGAGAAGTGGGAAAACATGCAAGATGCGGACACGCCCGAGAGCCACATGCTCACGCACGAAGTAAATGTCAAGCTCAATGTACTTCGTGCGACGATGATGAACGGGGTTGGCGGAGACGTTGTCGCAGTAGACGACGGTGGCCTTGGGAACGTCAAGATGTAGTTCTTGAAGGAGTTGGCGAAGCCATGAGCACTCAGCGACGGCATTAGCCACAGCCTGGTACTCTGCCTCGGCACCGGAACGTGACACTGTGGGTTGTCGTTTAGACGACCACGATATGAGCGAGGGCCCGAGGTAGATGTAATAGCCGGGGGTGGATCGGTGAGTGCCGGGACAGCCAGCCCAGTCGGCGTCGGAGTAGGCAACCAGGTCGGTGGATGATGATGCCGTCAATGTGAGACCAAGGGCCATAGTGCCGCGGATGTACCGTAGGATCCGCTTCATCAGGTTCCAATGAGAATCACGCGGGGAGTGCATGTGAAGGCACACCTGCTGTACAACATACTGCAAATCCGGCCGAGTGAGTGTCAGGTACTGGAGAGCACCGACAATGGATCAGTAGAAGGCAGTGTCCGGTGCCGGCGAACCGTCGAGTGCAGAGACCTTGGCCTTCATGTCGATAGGCGTAGGTACATGCTTGCAATTAAGCATGCCGACACGCTCAAGCAACTCATGGGCATACTTCTGTTGATGAAGAAAGAACCCATCAGTACGCCGCACCACCTCGATCCCGAGGAAGTAGTGCAAAGGACCTAAGTCCTTGATGGCGAACTCGGTGCTAAGACGAGCTGTAAGCTGTCGAAGGAGATCATCTGAAGAAGCCGTCAGGATGATGTCATCGACGTAGAGCAATAAGTAAGCAGCCGCATGGCCCTGATGATATACGAACAACGAGGCATCAGAGCGAGCAGCTCAGAACCCAAGCTGCTGAAGGAAGGCGGCGATGCGCTGGTACCACATGGGGCCTTCTTGGGCCCATAGAGAGAGCGCGAGAGTAGGCACACATGGTCTGGATGAGTGGCGTCGACGAATTCGGTAGGCTGCTGGAAGTAGACCTGTTCTGCAAGGTGTCCATGGAGGAAGACGTTCGAGACGTCCATCTGATGTACCGGCCAAGCACGAGACACAACAAGCTGCAGAGCGGTACATATCATGCCTGGCTTGATGACCGGTGTGAATGTGTCGGTGAAGTCAACACTAGCACGCTGGCAGAGACCATGAACCACCCAGCGAGCCTTGTACCGCTAGAGAGTACCATCGGGTCGCGTCTTGTGACGGAACACCCACTTCCTGGTGATGATGTTGGCGTGGCGAGGCCGGGGAACAAGCTGTTGGGTCCAATTGTGTTGCAACGCATCGAACTCCTCCTGCATCGCGGCGAGCCAGTTGGGGGCGCGAAGAACGGCGCGTGCCGACGACGGGACTGGCGATGGCGAGGATGTCGAGGCAGTGCACAAGTACTTGTTGGTAGGATAGCGGTTGCTCGGGCAGAAAACACCGGCCCGAGCGCGAGTCACCATGCGGCGTGGTGGTGACGGGAAGGGCGGGGCCTCCGGGGTGACGGGCAAGGATGATGATGAAGAACCCATCATAGAGGAGGCACTGCTACTTCTTGAGCTTGCGTTGATTTTTCTCTCGAAGAAGAAAGGGTGATACAGTAAAGTAGAGATAAGTATTTCCCTCAGTTAAGAACCAAGGTATCAATCCAATAGAAGGTACAAGCAAGTCCTCAATAGATACACCTGCACAAACTAACAAACACTTGTACACAACGCGAAAAAGGGGTTGTCAATCCCTTCACGGTCACTAGCAAGAGTGAGATCTGATAGAGATAGATATAAAAGATAAGTAAAAAAACAAAATAAAGTAAATATAAATAAATTGCAACAAGGTATTTTTGGATTTTTTGTTTTATAGATCTGAAAATGCATGATGCAAAATAGACCTGGGGGCCATAGGTTTCACTAGAGGCTTCTCTCTTGAAGAAAGCATACGGTGGGTAAACAAATTACCGTTGAGCAATTGACAGAAAAGGCCATAGTTATGACGATATATCTAAGGCAATGATCATGAATATAGGCATCACGTCCGTGACAAGTAGACCGACTCCTGCCTGCATCTACTACTATTACTCCACACATCGACCGCTATCCAGTATGCATCTAGTGTATTAAATTAACAAGAACGAAGTAACGCCTTAAGCAAGATGACATGATGTAGAGGGATAGATCCAATCAATATGGTAAAAACCCCATCTTTTTATCCTTAATGGCAACAATACAAATACGTGCCTCGCTACCCTTGCTGTCACTGGGTGAGGACACCGCGAGATTGAACCCATCACAAAGCACCTCTCCCATTGCAAGAAAACCAATCTAGTTGGCCAAACCAAATCGATAGATCGGAGATAAATACAAAGCTATCTTAATCATGGACCCGTAGGTCTGTGATAAACTACTCACACATCATCGGAAGGGTAGCAAGGTTGGTGTAGAGGCCCTCCGTGATCGAATCCCCCTCCGGCGGAGTGCCGGAAAAGGCCCCAAGATGGGATCTCACGAGAACAGAAGCTTGCGGCGGCGGAAAAGTATTTTTGGTGTGCCCTCTGACATAGGGAGAATATTTGGGTATTTATAGAGCTGAGATTAGGGTTAGGAGCTCCACGTGGGCGCCCCTAGGCTTGTGGGCCCCTCGTGGGTCTTCTGGCCTCTTCCCGAAGCTTCGTGGGTTTCTTCTAGTCCAAGAAAAATCATCGTAAAGTTTTATTCCGTTTGGACTCCGTTTGGTATTGATTTTCTGTAAAAGGCAAAAATAAGAAAAAAACAGCAACTGGCACTGGGTACTAGGTTAATAGGTTAGTCCCAAAAAATGATATAAAATAGCATATTAATGCATATAAAACATCCAAGATGGATAATATAATAACATGGAACAATAAAAAATTATAGATACGTTGGAGACGTATCAAGCATCCCCAAGCTTAATTCCGGCTCGTCCTCGAGTAGGTAAATGATAAAAACAGAATTTTTAATGTGGAATGCTACCTAACATATTTATCAATGTAATTTTTATTATTGTGGCATGAATATTCAGATCCATAATATTCAAAACAAAAGTTTAATATTGACATAAAAACAATAATATTTCAAGAATACTAATAAAGCAATCATGTCTTCTCAAAATATCATCGCTAAAGAAAGTTATCCCTACAAAATCATATAATCTTGTCATGCTCTATCTTCACACACAAAGTATTTATCATGCACAACCCCGATGACAAGCCAAACAATTATTTCATACTTTTGATGTTCTAAAGCTTTTTCAATTTTCATGCAATACATGAGCGTGGACCATGGATATAGCACTATAGGTGGAATAGAGTATGGTGAAGGTAGTGTGGAGAAGACAAAAAAGGAGAAAGTCTCACATCAACTAGGCAAATTAATGGGCTATGGAGATTCCCATCAATTGATATTGATGCAAGTGAGTAGGGATTGCCATGCAACGGATGCACTAGTGCTATAAGTGTATGAAAGCTCAAAAAAAAACTAAGTGGGTGTGTATCCAACTTGCTTGCTCATGAAGACCTAGGGCAATTTGAGGAAGCCCATCATTGAAATATACAAGCCAAGTTCTATAATGAAAAATCCTCACCAGTAATATATGAAAGTGACAACATACGAGACTCTCTATCACAAAGAACATGGTGCTACTTTGAAGCACAAGTGTGAAAAAGGGATAGTAACATTGTCCCTTCTCTATTTTTCTCTTATTTTTTATTTCCTTTTTTATTTTGGCCTCTTTTTTTTATTATTTTTTTTAAATTTGGGCTCTTTGGCCTCTTTTTTATTTTAAGTCCGGCGTCTCATCCTGACTTGTGGGGGAATCATAGTCTCCATCATTCTTTCCTCACATGGGACAATGCTCTAATAATGATGATCATCACACTTTTATTTACTTACAACTCAAAGATTACAACTCGATACTTAGAACAAAGATATGACTCTATATGAATGCCTCATGTATGATCATAAAAGCAATATGACAATGATGATATGTGTCATAATAAACGAAACGGTGAAAGTGGCATGGCAATATATCTCGGAATGACTATGGAAATGCCATAATAGGTAGGTACTAGTAGGAAGAAGGCACAGCTCCACGCCGCGCCCGATGGGAAGCCTGGGCGAGCCAGTTGTTGGCTAAATTGCACCTTTGTTCGTTGGTGCTCGTAACCATGCCTTTTTAGGCCACACCTAAATCTGTGCACTGCAGTAGATGAGTTGATTCATCATAGATTTTTCCCAGTGGTGACTGCTTTAAGAATACATCCTCTTCCCATTTGGTCGAAGTAACTCAAAAGCTATAGATACTGCCAACCAACGTTAACCTCATAGTGTATGTATACTCTCCAATCAAAATTAGCGAAAATGTCGGTTCAATTTTTTGGCTGTGTTAAAAAATTGTAGCTTGATGCCTACTCGCTCTTCCTTGGGACACATCTCACCTTTGATAAACGGTGAATTCAAATAAAGACTTAACTATACTTTCATCTCTACCGAAAAAGAAGGAACTCGACATCATGTATGTGCTTTTTTCTATCCTATGTCATCGTCTAAGAGTCATAATGGTTTAATATTGCAATTTTGGCCGCAAAACAACTATACACACTTGTATCATTTTGGACATCATAAAGTCATAATAGTGAGTAGTATTACAGAAGAGTAGAAAGCATGTATTAATAGACGAATAGACTCAATAGATGAACTATGATTGTTGATGGAAAGTCTAATCTAACCATAACCACCAACAATCTTAGCTAATGTCTATTAACCCAAAAATCAGTTGGAGATTAACATCATAGATCTTTCAATTTAATAGAAAAGTATCAAATGGATAAACCCAACACTTAGCTACCGAACACACGCATGAAACTCTCACACCACACATACGTAATAGCACGCACACGACGACGCGGTAGGAGCACCCACTCGACGACCCAGCAACAGCCTGTGCATGCATGCAACGCCAACACACGAGGTAGGAAGGCGCACGACCAAAATAATAGCAGGAGATAGCCGTCATGCAGTTTAGGCGGAGCCAAAGCAAATCCTCGCGCCGGATTCAGCGCTGACCTATCCAAGAGTTCTCCTTGGCAACGACGCGAGCTGGAGAGGGTGAGGCATCGACGACCACGACAAGCGCAAGGTCGATGCGGCGGCCATAGAGTCGAACCGCCGATGGATTGGGCAGGCTCGAGGCATCGACGGGTTGGGCGAGCTAGAGGCAAATAACACCGTCGCATTGGCCCACGCCGATGGAGATGTCGCGCTGCCGCTGAGTTCTCCTCCGACGCGCAGAGTGAAGATGGGGGTCGACGCTGAGAAGGAGATTGGGGACCGACGGTTGGAGCCCAGGCAAGACATGGATCGGCGGCGGCAAGGTCAGGAGGACGGATGTGGCGATGTGAGGCCAGCCAGGATTTGCTGCACACGATGGTGGATTGGTGACCAAGCTTGGACTTGGGAGACGCCAGTGAAGCGACTTTTTTTATAGTCTCATACGATGGTGGACGGTTGCACGGGATGGGAGTGTACGGGAGCCTTTGCGAAGGCACCATTGAGGGTGGCGGCCGCATATGAGGGAGATAATAGTGGGGAAAAGACGAACTGACCGGAAGAAAATCACAGGCATCGATCGCTAAACCAGACTGAACCAAAAAAGATAACGACACATGTCGCGCAGAGAAGAGCTATTTCCCAATAATGGGATTGCACGGGAGGAGCTCTTGCTTAGCCATTTTAATTCTTTTATATATACATATTGCAGTTTCATTTGTACTTGCTCCATATTGTTGTAGATTTATGAGAAGGGGGGAAATAAATAATATTGTTCTGCACTGTCCACTACCTGAACACATGTTTAATTCTCGGGGCCTAAAAGAATTCAAAAAAAGAAAAAAAAGGGTGCAAGGTAGAACCTAGAAGAAGAAAAATAGTTCGTGAAGTCTTATTCAAAGCGGTGGCCTCTTGAATAAACATATTTTGTTCTAACGAAAATCGCTCATTGGGAAATGGGAAAAGGAAAAAAGAGGAAGATAATTTGAGCTCTGATTTTTTTTGGTACTGAGCTTCTCGGATGTCATTTCAGCATGAAATTTTGCACAAACCTAGTAGATGGGTCTTTTGTTTTTTATGTGCGAAAATCTCAGTATTTTTAAAAAATTGTTTATATTTTTATTTTCAAAAATACTTTTCATATAAAAATTGTCTGCATAGGTAATTACTGTTGCTACCATTTTTTAAGCGCGTTAGCATTATTTTTAGATATAATGTTCGTGTGGCTGGAATTCCCTCGCATGTACTGTTCACGTTCATACTATTATTACTGTTCACAAACACTGTTTATAGTATTTATTACTGCTGCCACGTGTCAGAGAAACAAGAACCAGCGTCTACAACTACGGACGCACGGCGTGAGCTATAGCTTAGCCGCTTTAAACTTCTTATATATGGTGGCTGTTTTGACGAAACGTATATGGTGGGTTTAATGCATCGGTGAAAGTTATGCGGTACTAGAGAGGCTAGCAATAGTGAAAGGGTGAGAGTGCGTATAATCCATGGACTCAACATTAGTCATAAAGAACTCACATACTTATTGCAAAAAATTATTAGCCCTCGAAACAAAGTAGTAATACGCATGCTCCTAGGAGAATAGATTGGTAAAAAAAGACCATCGCTCGTCCCCGACCGTCACTCATAAGAAAGGCAATAAAAAATAAATCATGCTCTAACTTCATCACATAACGATAGACCATACGTGCATGCTTCGGGAATCACAAACCTTAACACAAGTATTTCTACTAATCCAAAATTACTCTCTAGCATGACTCTAATATCACCATCTTTATATCTCAAAACAAATGCAAGGAATCAAACTTCTCATATATTCAATGCTCTTTATGAAAGTTTTTATTATATCCCTCTTGGATACCCATCATATTAGGACCAAATTCATAACCTAAGCCAATTTCCATACTATTTTTAAGAATCTCAAAATAATATAAGTGAAGCATAAGAGTTCATCAATTTATACAAAATAAAACCACCGCCGTGCTCTAAAAAGATATAAGTGAAGCACTAGATCAACTACCTAGCTCAAAAGATATAAGTGAAGCACATAGAGTATTCTAATAAATTCATGATTAATGTGTGTCCCTCTCAAAAGGTGTGTACAACAAGGATGATTGTGGCAAACTAAAAAGCAAATACTCATATAATACAAGACGCTCCAAGCAAAACACATATCATGTGGTGAATAAAAATATAGTCTCAAGTAATTTTACCGATGGATTGAAGACAAAAGAGGGGATGCCATCCGAGGCATCCCCAAGCTTAGATGCTTGGTTGTCCTTAAATATTACCTTGGGGTGCCTTGGGCATCCCCAAGCTTAGGCTCTTGCCACTCCTTATTCTGTGGTCCATCAAAATTTTACCCAAAACTTGAAAACTTCACAACACAAAACTTAACAAAAAACTCATGAGCTTCGTTAGTATAATAAAAGAAAACCACCACTTTAGGTACTGTTATGAACTCATTCTAAATTCACATTAGCATTATATCTACTGTAGTCCAACTTCTCTATGGTTCATATTCCCCGATACTACCCATAGATTCATCAAAATAAGAGAACAATGCATAGAAAACATAATCTGTCAAAAGCAGAATAGTCTGTAGTAATCTGAAAACTTCGTATACTTCTGTAACTCTAAAAAAATAGGAAAACCTGGAAAATTTGTATATCAATCTTTTATAAAAAAAATCATAATTTTTCGTCGCTTCTGTGAATTTTCTAAATTCTGTAACTTGACGCAAAAGTTTCTGTTTTTCAGCAAAATCAAATCAACTATCACCATAGATCATCCCAAAGGTCTTACTTGGCTCAAACACTAATTAACACACTAAAACACAATTACTACAGAAGTAATATTGTGTATTTATTCAATACCAGAAGCAAAAACAAAAAAACACAAAATAAAATTGGGTTGCCTCCCAACAAGCGCTATTGTTTAATGCCCTTAGCTAGGCATAATGCATAGATCTAGGTATTGTCATCTTTGGTATTTAATCCATAAGTAGCCCTTATAATAGATTCATATGGCAACTTAATTTTCTTTTTTGGAAAGTGTTCCATACCCTTACTTAACAGAAATTGAAATCTAATGTTTCCTTCTTTCATATCAATAATTGCACCAATCGTTCTAAGGAAAGGTCTACCAAGAATAATATGACATGTAGGATTGCAGTCTATATCAAGCACAATAAAATCTACGAGCACATAATTCCTATTTGTAACAATAAGAACATTATTAATCCTTACCATAGGTTTCTTAATAGTGGAATCCACTAGATGCAAATCCAAAGAACAATCATCAAGTTCATGGAAACCTAGCACATCACATAAAGTTTTTGGAATAGTGGAAACGCTAGCACCCAAATCACACAAAGCATTGCACTCATAATCTTTAATCTTAATTTTAATAGTAGGTTCCCACTCATCATAAAGCTTTCTAGGGATTGAAACTTCCAACTCAAGTTTTTCTTCAAACAATTTCATCATAGCATCAACGATATGTTTAGTAAAAGCTTTATTTTGATTATAAGCATGAGGTGAATAAGCATGGATTGCAACAAGGAGATATATTAAAGAAAAATTATCATAATTAAAGTCCTTAAAATCCAAAAGAGTGGGTTCATCACTACTTAAAGTTTTGACCTCTCCAATCCCACTTTTATCAACTTTTTCACTAAGATCTTTAAACTCCAAATTATTGGGACGCCTTCTAGCTAAAGTTGACTCATGTCCAGTACCATCTTGATCAAGTTTTATATTAGCAAACAAAGATTCAATAGGAGTCACACCAATCACTTTAAGATCTTCATCATTATTATCACAAGAAATAGAAGAACATGTTTTTTCAAACCAATCTCTCTCAGCACGCATCCTAGCGGTTCTTTCTTTACTTTCATTAATAGAGATTCTAATAGATTTTAAAGACTCATTAATATCATGCTTTGGTGTAGATATAATCTTAAAAGAATCAACCTCAAGAGAAATTCTATCAACGTTTCTAGCCAAATCATCAATCTTAAGCTAATTTTCTTCTACCATAGCATTGAAAGTCTTTTGGGAATTTATAAAATATTTAATATTACTCTCAAGATCAAAAGGTGTCTTATTATAATTTCCATAAGAATTATTGTAGGAATTACCATAATTATTAGAGGAATTACTAGGAAACGGCCTAGGATTAAAATTGCCTCTATACGCTTTATTACCAAAATTGTTCCTACCAACAAAATTCACATCCATAGATTCATTATTATTCTCAATCAAAGTAGATAAAGGCATATAATTAGGACCAATAGGAGCACTCTTACTAGTAATCGATTTCATAAATTCATCCATCTTTCCACTCAAAGTATTAATTTCTTCAATCGCATGCACTTTTTTACTAGTAGAAGATCTTTCGGTATGCCATTGAGAGTAATTTGCCATAATATTATCTAGGAGTTTAGTAGCTTCTCCTAATGTGATTTCCATAAAAGTACCTCCCGCGGTGGAATCTAAAAGATTTATAGATGCAAAATTCAATCCTGCGTAAAAATTTTGTATGATCATCCATAAACTTAAACCATGAGTAGGGCAATTTCTTATCATCAATTTCATCCTCTCCCAAGATTGCGCAACATGTTCATGATCAAGTTGCTTAAAATTCATTATATCGTTCCTAAGGGAGATGATCTTAGCGGGCGGAAAATACTTGGAAATAAAAGCATCTTTACACTTCTCCCATGAATCAATACTATTTTTAGGCAAAGATGAAAACCAAGTTTTAGCACGAGCTCGTAGTGAGAACGGAAATAGCTTTAATTTAACAATATCATTATCCACATCTTTTTTCTTTTTCATATCACACAACTCAACGAAAGTATTTAGATGGGATGCGGCATCTTCATTAGGACTACTAGAAAATTGTTCTTTCAGAACAAGATTCAACAAAGCGGCATTAATTTCATAAGATTTCGCACTAGTGGCGGGAGCAATTGGAGTACTAATAAAATCATTATTATTAGTGTTGGAAAAGTCACACAACTTGGTATTTTCTTGAGACATCGTGACAAAGCAAGCAATCTAGCACACAAGCAAACAAAAAGCAAACGAAAAGACGAACGGAAAGAAGGAGAATAAAAAGGCAAATATTTTTGTGTTTTTCTGAAAACATTTTAGAAGTGGGGGAGAGAAAAGCGAGAGGCAAATGGAAAATAATGTAATGCAAGAGATGAGAGTTTATGATAGGTACTTGGTAGGCTTGATGTAGAACCTCCCCGACAACGGTGCCAGAAATTCTTCTTGCTACTTCTTGAGCTTGCGTTGATTTTTCCCTTGAAGAGGAAATGGTGATGCAGCAAAGTAGAGATAAGTATTTCCCTCAGTTAAGAACCAATGTATCAATCCAGTAGGAGGTACAAGCAAGTCCCCAATAGATGCACCTGCACAAACTAACAAACACTTGAAAACAACACGAAAAAGGGGTTGTCAATCCCTTCACGGTCACTAGTAAGAGTGAGATCTCATAGAGATAGATATTAAAGATAAGTAAAAAGCAAAATAAAGTAAATATAAATAAATTGCAGCAAGGTATTTTTTGGATTTTTGGTTTTATAGATATGAAAATATATGATGGAAAATAGACCCGGCGGCCATAGGTTTTGCAACACCCCGTGTATTAAGCTACAGTGATCACCCTTTTGATAATGCCATGTCATCATGATCAACAGTGCCTAGACATCATTTGGATCATATCCCTTTTAGTTCAAATTCAAATGGAAATTCAAACTTCAATTAAATTCAAAGTGGAAAATAAAAGTTGTTCAAATCTAGAAACTAAAATGTTCATAATATTGTAAATAATCCAGAGACTATTCTAAAACTATAATCAACATATACTAAATAAATTAAGTGACTCAAACAGCAACAAAACAGAGATGTTTAATCCAATTTTATTTAATTAAAGTCCAAATAAAATTCATTTGGCTTCAAACCATTTTCTGGCAATGGCAAATAATGCACCATATTTAATAAGCTAAGTTGCATATTTTACAAAAGTCCATAAGTGGCCTAACATTTTTGTAAACAGAAAAGAATAGAGAAAACAGAAAAGGAAAGAAAGAAAAAGGAAAAAAGGGCCCGAGTGGCTGGGCTCTAGTCAAACAGTGCGGCCCAGCCCACCGCCTGTCGCCTCCCACCTCCCGCTGTTCATCCCAGCGCGCTGTCGACCGCACACGCCCTGGCCCCCCTCGCTCCGCTCGACAGCGCGCCTGCGCCTGCCTGGTGGGTAAAGAGCAGCTCCCGCGCCCCTGGCTCTCCCTCGCTCACTCTCTCTCGCTCTCCCTCTCGTTCCCCACCTCGCCGGCACAGCCAAGGCACCGCCGCCGTAGCACACGCGGCCACCGTGCTCGCCTCGCCTCACCTCTGCGCCAGAGAGGACCGCCTCGACCTCCTCTTCCTCTCCGACGAGTCACCCGAGCCGGAGAGCCACTGCATCGCCTCCACGCCGCCCTCTCCCTCCTCGGATCGCCGCCGCACGCCGTCGCCGATTCCGGTGACCTCGAGCTTCCCCGAGCCCTCTGCCACTTCCCTACAGCTCCGCGGTGAGCAGCCGCACCGGAACCCCCTCCTCCCTGTCCTTCCCCGTAGCCGTAGCTAGCCGCCGCCGTGCCCGTGCTCTATCCGCCGCCGTCGCTGCCATTGCCGCGCTCCCAGAGCCGCTCGGCTCGGTCCAGCAGCACCGGCGTGCTCCTGGTGAGCTGTAGAGGCCGCCCCGCCCTTTACTTTGCTCGCTAGCCCACCGCAGCCACGCGCCCGAGCTCCACCCGAGAGCCCCCCGGCCTACCGTCGTCGCCGGCGTCGTTTCGGCCACCCCCGAGTCCGACCACCACCACCACGCGATGCGGCTCGCCGCGCCCGTTCTAACGGGCCAAACCACAGCCCCGGGGATGCCCTGTGGGCGAATCCCGAGCCTCGCCGGCGCGCTCCGCCGCATTCGGGCTCCCCGGAGCAACTTCGGCGGCCGGCTCCGACGTGGCACGCGGGCCCCAGCCCCAGTGTCACTGACCACGGGCCCCACTGGGCCCTGTTGACCGGTGAGCATGCTAACTAGGCACAGTGGCCCACTGACATGCGGGTCCCACCTCGTTAAATGATTTTATAAATAGATAAACTGTTAATTAAATCATTAATTAGCTTAATTAGTTAAATCACTCACTGACCAATGGACCCCGCACCCCTAATTAATCAGTAATTAGTTCAATTAATCCTAATAAACTAACAGAGGCTGACATGTGGGTCCCACACGTCAGGTTTGACCTGGTCAGCCTCTGTTAACCGCTGACGTCACCTCTACGTCATGCTGACATCACCCCCGTACTGTTCTAGATAATGTTGATTTATAATGATTAAATAAATTCTAGAAAATCAATAAAACTTTGAAAAATCATATAAAATAATCCGTAACCCAGATCGAAAAACTTTGTACATGAAAGTTGCTCATAACGACGAGACAAATCCGAATACGCGGTCCGTTCGTCCGCCACACGTCCCTAACTATCCGAACATGGAACCGTTCCCCTCCGGTCATTTGTGTGACAAATGTCCGGAACCGAGAAAACATTCCCGGATGGATTCCCCCTTGCTCGGTGACGTGCAACCATACGTTAGGACACACCTGGCACTGCATATTGTCATGTCGTACATGTTGTTGCTCATGTTTGCTGTGTATTTATACTGTTTCCTCCCCCTCCTCTCTCTCGTTAGACCCTGACGCAGTTCCCGGTACCGACGCAGCTCCGGAGCCCGACGCCATCGTTGACGACCTTGCCTTTGCCGCCGAGCAACCAGGCAAGCACCCCCCCTTGAGCATACCGATATCGCCTATTCTTTCTCTCTCATGCTTGCATTAGAATTGTTGCTGCTACTGCTTTACCTATTCTGATGCATAGCCTGTTTATTGTAACCTGCTATTGAAACCTTACTTGCTTATCCTAAACTGTCTAGTATAGGCTGGGTAGAGACCTATCAGTGACCCCACTTGTCCTGACTGCCCCGCTGGATTATCAGAAGACCCGATCGACGGGATCGAAGACAGGCCTCGGCACCGCACTTCACCCCCTTAGTTGTAACGACACTGCAGCGTTACTATCGAGTGCCGAGGGTGATACCTCGTGTAGCACTTCAGATGTTAACTCTGTAGAGTAGCTATTTGGTCGTGGTCATCGAGGGTGATTCCTCCTTCTCCACTTCCGATACGACACTGTCGTGCAACACATCATGTGTGAACCCATCGAGGGTGATTCCTCCTACGTTCACCTTGACAGTTACATCGAGTGGGTATCCATCGAGGGTGATACCTCGGATTCCCTTGATGTTATGGACACATGGATACTTGGACTTTACACTGTTACTTGGAAAGGCGGGTCGACCCTGAGGGGTACCCGCATGTGATGTGAAGACGGATTGCCTGGATGGTGCCCGAGTGATGAATACGATGCGCGGCCGAGCATTCTTGGCCCTTGCCGCAAGTCCTCGAGACGGGGCGACGGGGTCTTTAGGGCTGCAAGAAAAGCTCGAGGCTCGTGAGCCGCTCGAGATCGACTCGTTTTTTACCTCGACTCGAGATTGACTCAAAAAGAAATGAGCTGAGTATGAACACTTTCTATAGCTCGGTTGAGAAACGAGCTGATCTTGAGTCAATACAGGCTCGCTCGATTTTAGCTCGATGGCTCGGCATAATATAATTATGTTAAATGATCATGTCATATATTAAATGGAAATAGGATAATTTATTACCATATAGGTCGCCTAGGATTTTTCTCCATTTTATTTACAACCAAACATGGAAGCTAAATTAATTGTAGGGAAAATTTAGGCCATATTATGGTACGTGGTCGGCCATGTGTTAAATAGTCTATTGTTTTTGGCATCTCCGGCATGCACTACGCTGCAAGTTTTTATGATTGCTGGCCTATATTTTGTTTTCCCAAATATATATATATATATATGTGTGTGTGTGTGTGTGTGTGTGTGTGTGTGTGTGTGTGTATCATGAAAGTCATAGACTTTAAAAAATTTATCGTCTCATTTAGCTCGAAACTAGCTCGAGATCGACTCGAGATCGTTACAAGCTGAGCACGAGTCATGTTCTACAGCTCGATCTTGAGCTTCACTCAGTTTGAGCTCGCTTGAATTTTAATATAAGTTGAGCTGAGCCAAGTCCAACTCGCTCGAACTCGACTCGTTTGTAGCCCTAGGGGTCACATCGATCATGAGTCTCTGCTCGTTACCGCAAGCCCTTAGTCCACTAACGATTTGGGTATTTGATCCGAGCAGGCCTCTGGCCTGATAGCACTAACCATCACGTGGGAGGAGTTATGGGCACCCTGCATCGTAGCATCAGCCGAAAGCTCTGTCAGACGTCCAGTTCAGCCTCGTGGCCGGGCCGGGCCAGTACCATCCAGGACTGAGGTGATGCTCGTCCTGACCCTGCACACACCGACCCGGAGTGCACAGGGCGATGGCCCAAGACCCCTGAGCACTTAGGATATAGACCGACGGGGACCTCTCTGCTGAGCTGTAGGTAGGGTTGCGGTGTATCGTTTGGCCGAGGCCGGGCATGACCCGGAAAAGTGTGTCCGGCCGGAGTTAAGCGAGCATGGTGGGTAAGTTGGTGCACCCCTGCAGGGAAGAAAACATCTATCGATAGCCGGTCCTACGGTAAAGGATACTCGGAGTTGTATCCCAGTCGATACAACTAGAATTGGATATTATGGCTCTGGGATTGCTTCTCACAGGGAGTCGAGAAGGGATCTCAGGACGATGTTGATTACTGTATGGCTCTAGGATTGCTTTCTCGCAGGGAGTCGAGAAAGGATCTCTGGGTGAGGATTGATAACATTACTACTACTTTATATTGTACTAATCTACACTCTTCTAATGCTGCAAGACCTCTTAAGATGCTAGTCTTCGATTGGACTAGGCCTTCCCTCTATTCTGGCATTTCTGTAGCCCAGTCCTCATATACACCCTCTCTTTGATAATGTTGCATATGTAGTGTAGGTCTTTGCTTGCTGAGTACTTTGGATGAGTACTCATGGTTGATTTGCTTTCTTTTTCCCCATTTACCCCTTTTGATGCAACCAGCTGAAGAAGCCTCTGAGACAGCTGCCCCCGCCGATGATCGCTACTACTACCCCGAGGATGGATACTACTACGAGCTTGCCGACGACCAGGAGTAGGTTCGGAGGGTCCCAGGCAGGAGGCCTGCGCCTTTCGATTGTAGTGTTTTATTTTGCCCAGCCTATCTAAAGGCATTTTTGTTTCTCTTTTAATATCTGTACTCAGATATCTGATGCTTCCGCTGATGCTTGTATGCCATAGAGCTATGTATTCGAGCCCTCGAGGCCCTGGCTTGTAATATAAAGCTTGTATGACTTTATTTATGTTTTAGAGTTGTGTTGTGATATCTTCCCGTGAGTCCTTAGGCTTGATCGTGTGCATTTGCATGTATGATTAGTGCACAATTGAGCCGGGGGCGTCACAAGTTGGTATCAGAGCTGACTGACTATAGGAATCCCCCTTTCCAACTCCTTGGCCGAAGTTGAGTCTAGTCGTCAAAAACTAATTTACTAACTTGGCTGTGTGGCTTACGGGCCCACATCGCCAATTGGGTGGTATTAGGATCTTTTACTCCTCGACCTTTACTCTGGGACTCTGATCTCTCTTCTGTTCGGGTTAAATAAATTTTACTAACTCCAACATTAGGTTCTCGTGATCACATCCACCCAGAGTTCTAAAATATCCCCCCTTGCTCCAAGATTGTGGGTCAGGTTCTGCTTGCAGGATCCTTTCATCGAGGGCACCCTGAGTTGTCACTTGTAGATTCCTCGCCCCAGCAGTTTTCTCCGACATGATGTAGCCTTTGCTACGTCTCGTTGTGTACTTCCTCACCGCGTGCCTGCGCGCCGCCTAGTTTGTCTAGCTGCGAGCGTTCCCGGGCGCGTACTATCCGTTTGAATCTAACTCTGTGTATGGATTGGTATGTCTTTAACGACTACTATCATACATCTAATGCCCTACCAGTTCATTTCCCGTGTTACATCATGAATAACTCCATTCACCTACAGTTTTTCTTGCTAAACTACCCCTGTTGAATTGGCAGGATGGCTGACGATCCTCCACCTCCACCCTATATCGCCGCCATGATGCAGCAGTTTATGACCGGACTATTGGCTCAGTTCCCAAACCAGAATACTCAGCAACAGTCTGCTCCAATAACTCTGCCGGAATTCATGCGCCTCAATCCGTCCACTTTTCGCTGCTCGACTGATCCAATGGATGCTGATGATTGGCTCCGTGACATTGCCTTCCAGATGAAGTCGGCCAATGTTATCCCTGACAGTTACATCACCTATGCGACGTATCACCTGAGGGGATCAGCTGCTCAATGGTGGGGAAGCCACAAGGGTATGTTGCCTGCTGAAACAGTAACCACTTGGCAGGAATTTCAGTCAGCTTTTCGTGCACGGTACATTCCTCAAGGTCTGATCGACCAGAAGAAGCAGGAGTTCCGCAAACTCTCTCAGGGTAAAGTGACTGTGGATGAATATCAGAGGAAATTTCTTGAATTGTCCCGCTATGCTGAAGATGACGTCTGCACTGACGCACGCAAGCAGGAGAAATTCCATGAAGGACTGCGTACTGATATAAACCTAGCACTTGCTATCCATGATTGCACAGATTTCGCAACGCTTGTCAGCCAATCTTTCCGAGTTGAAACTGCACTGACTAAATGCCAGGAGTCGCTCAAGCGTACCCGAGATGTTGGTCCATCTTCGAGTCAGTCTGCTCAGAAACGTTGAGTCTGGATCCCACACAAAGTTCATCACCGACCTGCTCCAACACCAAGGCCGTCTTATGTTGCACCTCGTCTGCCTCCGCCGCCGAGACAGCTAATGACTCAGGGTGGACAGTCCAATGCTGTAGCTCCTCCCCATAATGATGGGAATTGCTTCAAGTGTGGTCAACCAGGGCACCGTGCTACCAATTGCCGCCCGAACCAAAATCGAAATGCCCGGGCTCGTCAGCCCAGGAATCCCAATGCCAGACCTTCTGCTGTTGTACTGGGCCATGCTAATCATGTCAATACAGAAGAGGCTCAGAAAGAACCAACCATTGTGATGGGTACCCTCCCGATTAATTCAGTTGCAGCTTCTGTCCTTTTCAACTCGGGAGCATCACATTCCTTTGTGTCTCAACAATTTGCTCAGCTGCATGAACTACATCTAGAGCTGTTACCCACACCATTAGAGATTATCACTCCCCATTCCAGGTGGCAAACCAAGATGGTAAGTCACAACAATCAGATCAAAATTGAAGGGTTGATGTTCTTTGCTTCCCTTATTGCTCTTGGACCTTCCGACGTAGACATTATTCTCGGTATGGACTGGTTGACAGCCCATAATGCTTTGATTGACTGTGCTACTAAGACAGTCCAGCTCACACACCCTTCTGGTCAGGTGATCAACTACTCAGCCAAGATAATACAGAATGCCGAGAGCCAGATATATGCTCTGAATGCATTGAATGCTTCACCTCTTGAAGGCATCGAGAACGTTCCAGTTGTTCATGATTTTCAAGATGTCTTTCCAGAAGAACTTCCAGGAATACCCCCTACTAGAGCTGTCGAGTTTGTCATCGACTTGAAACCAGGCACAACTCCTATTTGGAAGCGCCCTTATAAGATGCCTCCGCACCATCTTCTCGAGCTTAAGGAGGAAATCAACAAGTCACTTAAGAAGGGTTTCATCCGCCCCAGTTCCTCTGCTTGGGGAGCACCTTCACTCTTTGTTAAGAAGAAGGATGGAACTAACCGATTGGTTCAGGATTACCGACCTATCAACCAAGCAACAATTCAGAACAAGTATCCGCTTCCCAGAATCAATGATCTGTATGATCAACTTGCTGGTTCCTCAGTATTCTCTAAGCTTGATTTGAGATTGGGTTATCATCAGATCCGTGTCCGCAAAGAGGATATTCCCAAGACTGCATTTGTTACTCGCTATGGCTCCTACGAGTACACGGTCATGTCCTTCGGCTTAACCAATGCTCCAGCAACTTTCTCCCGTCTGATGAATTACATCTTCATGGATTACCTCCAAAAATTTGTCGTGGTATATCTGGATGATATTCTGGTTTATTCGAAGAATAAAGAAGAACATGCTGAACACCTCCGTCTAGTACTGGAAAGGCTCCGAGAACACCAGTTGTATGCCAAGTTTTCCAAAGGTGAATTTTGGCTTTCTGAAGTAACTTACCTTGGTCATGTGATTTCCAAGGATGGAATTGCTGTTAACCTGGAACGAGTTCAGGCTATTCTTGACTGGGCTCCTCCGAAGAACGTCAAGCAAGTGAGAAGTTTTCTCGGCCTTGCAAGCTATTGCCGTCGATTTGTCGAGAACTTTTCTAAGCTTGCTAAGACTTTGACTGATCTGCTTCACAAGGGCGTTAAGTTTGAATGGACAGAAAAATGTCAGGAAAGTTTCCAGACACTCAAAGACAAGCTAACATCTGCCCCAGTACTTGCTCCTCCAGATTCCCGCAAAGACTTCGTGATTTATTGTGACGCATCTCGTGAAGGATTAGGCTGTGTCCTAATGCAGGAGTGTAAAGTGATTGCCTATGGCTCTCGTCGTTGCGCCCGCATGAAGAGAATTATCCGGTACATGATCTAGAACTAGCTGCTGTCATCTATGCACTGCAGTTGTGGCGACATTACCTTCTCGGTAATCGTTGCGAGATATACACGGATCATAAAAGTCTGAAGTACTTGTTCACTCAGCCATCTCTAAACCTCCGTCAGCAAAGATGGATGGAGGCCATTGCAGACTATGATTTGGGTATTTCCTATACCTCTGGCAAGGCTAATGTGATGGCTGATGCCTTAAGCCGCAAGTCCTATTGCGACAACCTCATGGTTAGGAGAGCTCAACCTCGTCTTTTTGAAGAACTGCGCAAGCTGAATCTGCGTATTGTTCCACAGGGTTCTCTTAATAACCTTGTGATACAACCATATCTTGAGAAAGCTGTTAAGAATGCGCAAGCTAAAGATGCTGAAGTTGATCTGATGAAGAAAGACCTTCGCCTAGAAAAGTACAGGGATCTCTCGCTGTCTGAAGATGGAACCTTGTATTTCAGAGACCGTATTGTGGTACCTCGCTTCGAGCTCATGACCGACAAGGTCATGAAGGAGGCACATGATACTCCATTGTCTATTCATCCGGGTAGCACCAAGATGTATCGTGATCTCCGTCAAAGGTACTGGTGGTCTAGAATGAAGCAGGACATTGCTCGATATGTTGCTGAATGTGATGTGTGTCGTCGCGTTAAAGCAGAACATCAGAAGCCTGCTAGAATTCTGCAACCGCTTCCTATTCCTTTATGGAAATGGGATAAGGTTCAGATGGATTTCATTACTGGCCTTCCCAGGTCACAGAAGGGACACGATGCTATTCTTGTCGTCGTCGACCAACTTTCTAAAGTTGCACATTTTCTGCCTGTCAAGGAGACTATCACTGCTAGTCAGTTAGCAGAATTATATATCTCCAGAATTGTATCACTCCACGGTATTCCGAAGGAGATCAGTTCGGACCGTGGCGGTCTTTTCACCTCAAAGTTTTGGGAAAGTTTCCAAGAAGCTATGGGAACTCATATTACCTGGAGTTTAGCTTATCACCCCCAATCCCAAGGCCAAGTCGAGCGAGTTAATCAAGTGCTTGAAGACATGCTTCGAGCTTGTGTTATATCGTTCTGTAAGAAGTGGGAAGAATCTCTTCCTTATGTGGAATTCTCATATAACAACAGCTATCAAGCCAGCTTGAAAATGGCCCCCTTTGAAGTACTTTATGGACGTAAGTGTCGAACCCCTCTGAATTGCTCAGAATCTGGGGAACGATCGCTCGTGGGTCCAGATATTATTCAACACGCCGAAGAACAAGTCCGTATCGTTCGAGAAAATCTCAAGGCGGCTCAGGACCGCCAGAAGAGCAACTATGATCGCAAACGATGGGGTTTAACTTATCAACCTGGTGATCAAGCTTATCTGCGTGTCACTCCTATGAAGGGCACTCACCGCTTCGGAATCAAGGGCAAGTTAGCTCCACGCTACATTGGTCCTTTCCGCATTGTTGCTAGACGTGGTCAGGTGGCATATGAACTGGAGTTGCCACCGCAATTCTCTCATATCCACGACGTCTTCCATGTGTCGCAACTTCGTAAATGCTTCAAGGAATCTCCGCACCGCGCAGTGGATCACGAGATGCTCGAATTGCAAGATGACCTATCTTATAAGGAGCATCCAATCCGCATTCTCGATGAAGCTGAACGTCGGACCCGTCAGAAGGTTACCAAGTTCCTCAAAGTGCAGTGGTCAAATCATACTGAAGATGAAGCCACTTGGGAACGCGAGGATAACCTCCGGGCTGAATACCCCGATCTTTTCCCTTCTACCTCTTAATTCTTGGGACGAGAATTCTTGTTAGTGGAGGAGATTTGTAACACCCCATGTATTAAGCTACAGTGATCACCCTTTTGATAATGCCATGTCATCATGATCAACAGTGCCTAGACATCATTTGGATCATATCCCTTTTAGTTCAATTTCAAATGGAAATTCAAACTTCAATTAAATTCAAAGTGGAAAATAAAAGTTGTTCAAATCCAGAAACTAAAATGTTCATAATATTGTAAATAATCCAAAGACTATTCTAAAACTATAATCAACATATACTAAATAAATTAAGTGACTCAAACAGCAACAAAACAGAGATGTTTAATCCAATTTTATTTAATTAAAGTCCAAATAAAATTCATTTGGCTTCAAACCATTTTTTGGTAGTGGCAAATAATGCACCATATTTAATAAGCTAAGTTGCATATTTTACAAAAGTCCATAAGTGGCCTAACATTTTTGTAAACTGAAAAGAAAAGAGAAAACAGGAAAGGAAAGAAAGAAAAAGGAAAAAAGGGCCCGAGTGGCTGGGCTCTAGTCAAACAGTGCGGCCCAGCCCACCGCCTGTCGCCTCCCACCTCCCGCTGTTCATCCCAGCGCGCTGTCGACCGCACGCGCCCGCCGCGCCCTGGCCCTCGCTCGCTCCGCTCGACAGCGCGCCTACGCCCGCCTGGTGGGTAAAGAGCAGCTCCCGCGCCCCCTGGCTCTCCCTCGCTCACTCTCTCTCGCTCTCCCTCTCGTTCCGCACCTCACCGACGCAGCCATGGCGCCGCCGCCGTAGCACACGCGGCCACCGTGCTCGCCTCGCCTCGCCTCTACGCCAGAGAGGACCGCCTCGACCTCCTCTTCCTCTCCGACGAGTCACCCGAGCCGGAGAGCCACTGCATCGCCTCCACGCCGCCCTCTCCCTCCTCGGATCGCCGCCGCACGGCGTCGCCGATTCCGGTGACCTCGAGCTTCCCCGAGCCCTCTGCCACTTCCCTACAGCTCCGCGGTGAGCAGCCGCACAGGAACCCCCTCCTCCCTGTCCTTCCCCGTAGCCGTAGCTAGCCGCCGCCGTGCTCGTGCTCTGTCCACCGCCGTCGCTGCCATTGCCGCGCTCCCAGAGCCGCTCGGCTCGGTCCAGCAGCACCCGCGTGCTCCTGGTGAGCTGCAGAGGCCGCCCCGCCCTTTACTTTGCTCGCTAGCCCACCGCAGCCACGCGCCCGAGCTCTACCCGAGAGCCCCGCCGCCAACCGTCGTCGCCGGCGTCGTTCCGGCCACCCCCGAGTCCGACCACCACCACCATGCGATGCGGCTCGCCGCGCCCGTTCTAACGGGCCAAACCACAGCCCCGGGGATGCCCTGTGGGCGAATCCCGAGCCTCGCCGGCGTGCTCCGCCGCATTCGGGCTCGCCGGAGCAACTCCAGCGGCCGGCTCCGACGTGGCACGCGGGCCCCAGCCCCAGTGTCACTGACCACGCGCCCCACTGGGTCCTGTTGACCGGTGAGCGTGCTGACTGGCACAGTGGCCCACTGACATGCGGGTCCCACCCCGTTAAATGATTTTATAAATAGATAAACTATTAATTAAATCGTTAATTAGCTTAATTAGTTAAATCACTCACTGACCAGTGGACCCCGCACCCCTAATTAATCAGTAATTAGTTCAATTAATCCTAATAAACTAACAGAGGCTGACATGTGGGTCCCACACGTCAGGTTTGACCTGGTCAGCCTCTGTTGACCGCTGACATCACCTCTACGTCATGCTGACGTCACCCCCGTACTGTTCTTGATAATGTTGATTTATAATGATTAAATAAATTCTAGAAAATCAATAAAACTTTGAAAAATCATATAAAATAATCCGTAACTCAGATCGAAAAACTTTGTACATGAAAGTTGCTCAGAACGACAAGACGAATCCGAATACGCGGTCCGTTCGTCCGCCACACGTCCCTAACTATCCGAACATGGAACCGTTCCCCTCCGGTCATTTGTCTGACAAATGTCCGGAACCGGGAAAACATTCCCGGATGGATTCCCCCTTCCTCGGTGACGTGCAACCATACGTTAGGACACACCTGGCACTGCATATTGTCATGTCGTACATTATGTTGCTCATGTTTGCTGTGTATTTATACTGTTTCCTCCCCCTCCTCTCTCTCGTTAGACCCCGACGCAGTTCCCGGTACCGACGCAGCTCCGGAGCCCGACGCCACCGTTGACGACCTTGCCTTTGCCGCCGAGCAACCAGGCAAGCACCCCCCCTTGAGCATACCGATATCGCCTATTCTTTCTCTCTCATGCTTGCATTAGAATTGCTGCTACTACTGCTTTACCTATTCTGATGCATAGCCTGTTTATTGTAACCTGCTATTGAAACCTTACCTGCTTATCCTAAACTGTCTAGTATAGGCTGGGTAGAGACCTATCAGTGACCCCACTTGTCCCGACTGCCCCGCCGGATTATCAGAAGACCCGATCGACGGGATCGAAGATAGGCCCCGGCCCCGGCACCGCACTTCACCCCCTTAGTTGTAACGACACTGCAGCGTTACTATCGAGTGCCGAGGGTGATACCTCGTGTAGCACTTCAGATGTTAACTCTGTAGAGTAGCTATTTGGTCGTGGTCATCAAGGGTGATTCCTCCTTCTCCACTTCCGATACGACCCTGTCGTGCAACACATCAATGTGAACCCATCGAGGGTGATTCCTCCTACATTCACCTTGACAGTTACATCGAGTGGGTATCCATCGAGGGTGATACCTCGGATTCCCTTGATGTTATGGACACACGGATACTTGGACTTTACACTGTTACTTGGAAAGGCGGGTCGACCTTGAGGGGTACCCGCGTGTGATGTGAAGACGGATTGCCTAGATGGTGCCCGAGTGATGAATACGAGGTGCGACCGGGCATTCTTGGCCCTTGCCGCAAGTCCTCGAGATGGGGCGATGGGGTCACATCGATCGTGAGTCTCTGCTTGTTACCGCAAGCCCTTAGTCCACTAACGATTTGGATATTTGATCCGAGCAGGCCTCTGGCCTGATAGCACTAACCATCACGTGGGAAGAGTTATGGGCACTCTGCATCGTAGCATCAGCCGAAAGCTCTGTCAGACATCCAGTTCAGCCTCGTGGCTGGGCCGGGCCAGTACCATCCAGGACTGAGGTGGTGCTCGTCCCGACCCTGCACACACCGACCCGGAGTGCACAGGGCGATGGCCCAAGACCCCTGAGCGCTTAGGATATAGACCGACGGGGACCTCTCTGCTGAGCTGTAGGTAGGGTTGCGGTGTATCGGTTGGCCGAGGCCGGGCGTGACACGAAAAAGTGTGTCCGGCCGGAGTTAAGCGAGCGTGGTGGGTAAGTTGGTGCACCCCTGCAGGGAAGAAAACATCTATGGATAGCCGATCCTACGGTAAAGGACACTCGGAGTTGTATCCCGGTCGATACAACTAGAACTTGATATTATGGCTCTGGGATTGCTTCTCGCAGGGAGTCAAGAAGGGATCTCAGGACGAGGTTGATGACTGTATGGCTCTGGGATTTCTTTCTCGTAGGGAGTTGAGAAAGGATCTCTGGGTGAGGATTGATAACATTACTACTACTTTATATTGTACTAATCTACACTCTTCTAATGCTGCAAGACCTATGAAGATTCTAGTCTTCGATAGGACTAGGCCTTCCCTCTATTCTGGCATTTCTGCAGCCCAGTCCTCATATACAGCCTCTCTTTGATAATGCTGCATATGTAGTGTAGATCCTTGCTTGCTGAGTACTTCGGATGAGTACTCACGGTTGCTTTGCTTCCTTTTTCCCGATTTACCCCTTTTGATGGAGCCAGATGAAGGAGCCCCTGAGACAGCTGCCCCCACCGACGATCGCTACTACTACCCCAAGGATGGACACTACTACGAGCTTGCCGACGACCAGGAGTAGGTTCGGAGGGTCCCAGGCAGAAGGCATGCGCCTGTCGATCGTAATGTTTTATTTTGCCCCACCTATCTAAAGGCACTTATGTTTCTCTTTTAATATCTGTACTCAGATATCTGATGCTTCCACTGACGCTTGTATGCCATCGAGCTATGTATTCGAGCCCTCGAGGCCCTGGCTTGTAATATAAAGCTTGTATGACTTTATTTATGTTTTAGAGTTGTGTTGTGATATCTTCCCGTGAGTCCTTAGGCTTGATCGTGTGCATTTGCATGTATGATTAGTGCACGATTGAGCCGGGGGCATCACAGGTTTCACTAGAGGCTTATCTCTTGAAGAAAGCATCCGGTGGGTAAACAAATTACTGTTGAGCAATTGATAGAAAAGCGCATAGTTATGACAATATCTAAGGCAATGATCATGAATATAGGCATCACGTCCATGACAAGTAGACCGACTCCTGCCTGCATCTACTACTATTACTCCACACATTGACCGCTATCTAGCATGCATCTAGTGTATCAAGTTAACAAGAACGGAGTAACGCCTTAAGCAAGATGACATGATGTAGAGGGATAGATCCAATCAATATGGTAAAAACCCCATCTTTTTATCCTTAATGGCAACAATACAAATACGTGCCTCGCTACCCTTGCTGTCACTGAGTGAGGACACCGCAAGATTGAACCCATCACAAAGCACCTCTCCCATTGTAAGAAAAACCAATCTAGTTGGCCAAACCAAATCGATATATCGGAGAGAAATACAAAGCTATCTTAATCATGCATAAAAGAGTTTAGAAAAGACTCAAATAATATTCATAGATAATCTGATCATAAATCCACAATTCATTGGATCTCAACAAACGCACCACAAAAGAAGATTACATCGAATAGAACTCCAAGAACATCAAGGAGAACATTGTATTGAAGATTAAAGAGAGGGAGAACAAGCCATCTAGCTGCTAGCTATTGACCCATAGGTCTGTGGAAACTACTCACACATCATCGGAAGAGCATCAAAGATGGTGTAGAGGCCCTCCGTGATCGAATTCCCCTTCGGCGAAGTGCCGGAAAAGGCGCCAAGATTGGATCTCACGAGAACAGAAGCTTGCGGCGGCGGAAAAGTATTTTTGGTGTGCCCTCTGATGTAGGGGGAATATTTGGGTATTTATAGAGCTGACATTAGGGTTAGGAGGTCACGGGGGCCCCACAAGCCTAGGAGGCACGCCCCCTAGGGCTTGTGGCCCCCTCGTGGGTCTTCTGGCCTCTTCCCGAAGCTTCGTGGGGTTCTTCTGGTCCAACAAAAATCATCATAAAGTTTTATTCCGTTTGGTATTGATTTTCTGTAAAGACAAAAACAAGGAAAAAAACAGCAACTGGCACTGGGCACTAGGTTAATAGGTTAGTCCCAAAAAATGATATAAAATAGCATATTAATGCATATAAAACATCCAAGATGGATAATATAATAGCATGGAACAATAAAAATTATAGATACGTTGGAGATGTATCAGGCACCCCCAGCCGAGCCACGATGCCGAGGTGTTTGAAATTCATTCCCGTTTCTTGCATGGGACCTAAACATTCACTCAAGGACACGCATATGATTTTTCAACCAACTTTGGTGCACTGGAGGATGTGCCTGTAGTTCAAATTTGATTATGCACATTAAATGCCAAGTAAACTCAATTAATGTATAAAAAAAGGCAAGATGAACCCGGATTAATTCCAAACTTTAGCACGATACTGTAA
The DNA here is from genome assembly GCA_011799875.1 of Thinopyrum elongatum. Lineage (NCBI taxonomy): Eukaryota > Viridiplantae > Streptophyta > Magnoliopsida > Poales > Poaceae > Thinopyrum > Thinopyrum elongatum. The sequence goes on from CM022303.1 coordinate 505,719,748, forward strand.
CACCCCAAAAATATTTTTCCAAATATTTGAAATCTTTCCTTTAAAAATAAAAGTTTTGAAAATCATTTTGGTCATATCACCTTTCTTCAATTTGAAATCCTTTTCAAATTTTATTTGGGTTCCAATCTTCTTTAAATATTCTGGTTGAAGAGTTTAAAATTATAAGGATAATTATTTTGGGGTTTTCAAACAATTTGGTTTTAGCAAGAAAAGTTTTGGGATAATTAAATTTTCAAAGGAAATAACCTTTTCACCTCCTTTAGCCCTACTAAAATCCATCCAACAAATTTTCTGCCACTCCAAAATTATCCCACAAGTCACTCACCTCATCAAGGGCAGAATCCAACTCTTTCTTACCCCACAAAAATATTTTTCACGACCCAAATAAATTCCAAAGTTGGAATTCATATATTCCATCATTTCTTTGGTTTACAAAGGAACCACCATTTCTACAAGGATGCCACCTCCACCAAAATTATCCCAGCAAATATATGGTACCCACAACCCATTTTTCCAAAAACATGGGGTGCCACAGTTCAAAAATTTCAAATTCCACTCAATTCAAATTTGGACCAGATTCAATATTTCTGATCCAAACATATTTTTAAATGCTCAAAAAATTCCCAAACTTTGCCAGGCCCTCTCATATGCATCAACACATCACCACAAAAATCCTCAAAATTAAAAAAAAATCCCTAGCACTCTCTGCCATGGGATCATATGAGTGTATGTACACTGTTCATAGCTGAATAAGATTCAGTTAACTGAATCTTCAGGGGACAGGGGGTGATCGAGCCGTGCACTGCACTCCATCCATCCTCTTCTCCTCCACGCCTTCCCTCGCCTTAAATGTGCAGCCGCGGGGCCTCCTCGTCAGCCCCTCGCCGTCAACAGGCCGGAGGCTGGTCGGTGCAACGGCCACCACGCTCGGCCATGGCAGGCCGAGCGGATCAGCTCGCACCACCAGCCTCATTCACTGCACCGTACCCTGCTAACCTACTTCCCTCTCCACGCGTCGCTTCCCTCCGCAGCTCCGCGCACTGACCAAACCTCTGGACCCCATCCGGCAGTCGCCGGAGACGGGCACGTCCGCTGCACCCGTACACCGACCTCGCCGTGGATAAGGCACCCGAGCTCGAACTCGTCCGCGCTGGCGCTTCGGGCAGCTTCCTCCACCCTCACTGACACTCACCGACCACGACCACCGCCCAACCCGACCTCGCCGACCATCATAACTCCGACGTCATCCAAACCCCGCCGGACCGCCTCGGGATCGCCTATATAAAGGCCCCCGAGCCCCGTTCTTCTCACCCATCGCCTCCACCACCTCCCAATCGCCCGTACACCACCCACCCGACCTCGAGGAGGTCTTCTTCTTCCCCTCCGATCACCGCTCAGCCGCCACTGTCACCGATCCGTTCATCATCGTTACTCCACCTCAACTGCTCAAATCTTGCCAGTAGTCATATATTCCACCAAATCATCGATTCCCCGCTTCAATTCCACTCCCCGAGCTCTCTCCGACGAAGTCCCAACGCCACCGAACCACCGTCCGCCACCGTCGACCTCGCCGGCGTTCAGGTGCTTCCCGGCGACCACCACCACCTCCCTCAGATGCGGCACTCCTCCTTGGTCTTGTTCCGACCATCGCCGCCTTCCAAGACCCCGGCGATCGACGCCGCGAACTCCGTCTCTTCTCTATTTCCGTGCGCAGGTTCAAATGTTTGAACCTGACGGGTGGACCCCACCTCGCGCTTTTTCTTTTCTTTTTTCTCTGTCTAAAAATGAAGACGTAATCTCGACTTTTACGCCTTCCGCGCTGAGAAGCGTATTTCGGCCCGAAGCGTTTTCCTTATAAACGCACAGCGATTGGCTTTTTACAGAAAAACCCCTGGTTTTGAAAGTTTAATAACTTTTAAACCACAACTCCGTTTGAGTTGAACTTTTTTTTGAAATTCTTATTTTTCTCTCTAGTTTTTTTTAGTATTTATTTAAAAATGTTTTGGGAGAACTTTTTGTACTGTTGCCAATTTTTTTAATTTGAGTTGATTTTGAATTTTCAGAAAAAGAAGAGGGAAACTTTGCCGAGAATTTTGAAGGGTTTTCACCTGACTACTTTGGACAAGGCAAGCATTATTGAACTTGGGATATGGTGATTGCATTTGCATTTGCATGTTGCATCGGTTGATATTGCACCATATGTGTAGTATGTCACTAGCACTTGCATGCATGGTCATATCTCTTTTGCTCATAACTTGCACATCACTCAAGCAAGAGATTCTTCTGACATGGTAAAGTTGTGGAAATACGGGAGAGTGTCTCCTGCCTTGGACGTGCCGGTGGGCACGGGCCATTATGTTTGACACGATGGTGTCATGTGACTTAAGTGGATTATTCCGGTGATGTTAATTAACACCTCCTGAGTCGGCCTAGATCGAGTCTTGTTCCGTTACACCTAGCTGCATACCGTGCTGCCACGGGTCCTTCCGCAAGGAAGGTACGGCTGAGTAAGTTGTTAACCCCTGTCTAGGTACACACCGTACAGAGGGCCACGATGAGGGTTTCCAAAGGCCTTGGACTAAATCCTGTCATCGGGTCAGGGGGCATGGGTGTTTCCGGTTGTGACTGAGAGGAGGGCACCCCTTGTAATCCGCGCGTAATATTAGTGATCCCATGCAGGACGTTGGTCTCTCCGTCTCAGAGTTTTTCTTGAACGATGCTTTGGGTGATTCCTGGCATCCGGAGAGTTATTCTGGTGTGTACTGGTCAGGTGTGTTTTCAACCCAAAGACCGTAATGGGAATTAGTCAGTGTCACGGTACTGACTAAAGAAATCCTTTACTTGTGGGTAAAGAGTACACCCTCTGCAGAGTTAAAACTGTTCGAATAGCCGTGTCCTCGGTCAAAGGGCGTAGTTGGGTGGGTCAAGTGTCGGTCCCGGTATCGGTCTCCGAAGGAAATAATTAAAATATGTCTGACTCATTTTTGCAGTATAATTGTTGATACCCTGTTGCTACCTTGATTATTTTTATTATTATGGCTATGCATAATATTGAGGACTAACCCGTTTCTCTCAATTTATATTCTTCCTGAGTGTCTCAGGGGCTGGCTAGACTACCCCGGGCACTCAACTATTATTTTCAAGACCTCTCGTGGCGTCTCTCGAGTTAACAGGCGGTTTATCTCGCCACTACTCTTGTGGACACCCGATTGGCATTTCTCTTCAAGTCCAACCGTGGCGTCACTTGACGCCCGATAGGCATTTCTTTTCAAGACCTCTCGTGGCGTCTCTCGAGTTAACAGGCGGTTTATCTCGCCACTACTCTTGTAGACACCCGACCGACATTTCTCTTATTTTTTTTGGAATGTCACTTGGGCTGGCTAGACTACCCGTGGCATTCACTTGCTTTTATTTCCTTAAGAGACTGGTTATGGCTAACATGTTTTATTTACTTCCGCATCATTTTATAATTATGTCATGACCAGGATTTTAGTCAGCTTGAGCATGTCATTATTTTCCTACATGAGCATGTGCATCCATTATATCTTTTGTTCAAAATGTTTGCGAGTACATTCCAACGTACTCACTGGCTTGTCCCTGGCTATTTACTTGGCCAGATTTGGAGGAGGACGAGCTTGTGGAGAAGGATTGCACTAGCGAGCCCGACGCTTAGAGGAGTCCCAGTCAGTCAACCTGTGAGATAGGAGTCTACCACATGTATCGTCCGCTGAGCTTCTACTACACCAATAAAATAGTCAAGCCTCACTCTGACGCTTGGCTTTATGTTATTGTATCAGAGATGTATCACCACCACACCACTGTCTTATTCCGCCGCTGCCATATATTTGGCGAGTTTGTAATAATTTTGTTGAGCCATCAGACTCAACCCTGTGTAATATTATTTGTACTGGTTATCTGTATCAAGGAAGTCCACCAGTTGTGTTGATCTTGGGGCTGGTGTGACTTAGGGCCTTTTCTGAGATTTATTCCCAGAAAGGGGCTCGACAGGACTTGGTACCAGAGCCAGGCTGACTGTAGGAAACCCTAGGCACGATCGCTAGCACTCGAGTCAATACTAACATTTTTTTAGCATGCATTTCATGCATCGTAACAAATTTTCCTTAGTCATCATATTCTTATGATATGACTGTTTGGATTTTTATCTACCGATGTAGATGTCTGGCGGCAGCTGCCCATCCCATATTTTTGCCAACGAGCCGGCGGGATTTTCCCGTCTTCTTGCCGTCATCGCTAGGGATGCGATGAGGTCTCCGAGCCGTCCTGAGTACACGATTTTTCCTGACAGGGTCATAGACACTCTAACTATGTACCAGGCTTCGGTATATATTCGGGGTGGAAGTAACCTGTCCTTCCGCAACTACCGTTTCATGGGGAGAGTCATGCCCTCTGAGAGGCATGCTATCCAGATGGCCGCACGTGAGGCTATTGCACGTCTTAGGGACATCCTGCCTATTATGCAGACTCGTCCCTATCACTACCTTCCGTGTCATGTTCCTTATACCAACTATTATGCTTTTTCCTGCACCGCGGGAGAAAGGGATGGGGCGATCGAGCCCCTTGTTCAGTACATCATGGCACTTGAGTCGATCTTTACCGCACTGGTGGACGACCATCTTGCTGCACGGATGGACCTGGCTCATGCGAGGATCACTCGCAGGAGTGAGTTCCGTTCACCTTCACCACGTGCCCCTCATATTCCGACTCCACCACACTACTCCCCTACTCAGCCCACGGTTCAGCACTCATCCCCGAGTGATGAGGCTAGTCGCTTGGCTGCTCCTGTTCCGACCAGAGCTCCACTTTCGACGCACACGGTGCCACCTCAGACAGGCGTGGCATCAACCGCTACACGACTGGAGACCATCCCAGAGGAGGAGGAGGTTGAGTCTCAAGAGCCACAGCTAGGACTCACCCTCAGCGGTGCTTACAGTGTCTCAGACACTCCGTGAGGACTGATCGAGCGTCAGCACCGTAGTAGTCCTTTTATGATGACGTGATATTTATTTTCTGTTTCTTCTTCTTTTCCTTTTTTGTAAGATGGCGAGTAATGGACTCAGACCACAGCTCGTTGAGAGGATAAAGTAGTACGCTGGTTGAATAAGTGGTCTTGTAGTATACGGTTTCTGCAAGCATCTTGTATAATTAAATCCTGCATGTATGATATAACCTGTTGTACTTGCATCCTGGGGGGAGATTTATTTTCAGTCTCTTAATTTTTTTTTCTTGTTGCCTTTATAATTTCTTTTCTCATTGGTGTTACACAAATACCCCCAGAAAGAAAATGCATCGCCCCTGGACCCGTTCTATGCCAAATCCGCAAGAGAGCAACCATCGACAGATGGGAAATAATTTTACACAAGGACAGAGTAGTTAACAGGACAGTGACACCGCATTTTCATAAGTGTGCCATCTGTACGAGCAAAGCCAGCAACAGCACCAAGAAATGATGCAACATTTAATCAATATGGGGAACCACCAAGGACAAAATCAGAACAGGTCAAAATTATCTGAGCTCCAGAAGACCAATCCTACTGTGTTTTCTCACACCGACAAACCATTGGAGGCAGATGATTGGCTACGTGATATTGAAAGAAAATGGGTTATTGCCCAGTGTACGGACCGAGAAAAAGTACTTTATACCCCGTACTATTTTTCTGGTACAGCAGCATCATGGTGGGAAAACTTATGCCACACTCATCCCAACGGAGCCAATATGACATGGGAACAATTCAAGGAAATTTTTTGGGGAGCACATATCCCCAACAGTATCATGAAACTGAAAAAGAGGGAGTTTGAGGATCTCAAGCAGCGAGGCACCACGGTGACACAGTACCTGGATCAGTTTACTCAGCTGGCCCGGTACGCCAACGATGAATATATGACAAAAGACAAAAAGATGGAAAAGTTTCTCAATGGACTTATTCCGTCTTTAAAATGCCAACTGGTGGTCCACACCTTTCCTGATTTCAAGACACTGGTGGACAAGGCAATTATACTGGAGAACGAGCATCGTAACATGAACGAGATACGCAAACGCCGTATGAACCAGCCATCTCAGGTTCGCAACAATAAACCCAAGAATGAGTTTCAGAAGCCCACAACACACCGACCAGCAACACTAATACCTCGACCACCGCAGCAGAACCGTAGTGCTTTCAACAACAGAACCAGAGATACAACATACTATCTGGGCATCACCTGCTATGCCTGCGAAGGAGAAGGGCATTACTCCAGGTAATGCCCAAAGCAGGGAAATAATACTACTAAGCCCAACAACAATGGACGTGGTACAAACACAACCCCCAAGCACCACAACATCAACCACAATAACAACCAAAGGAAGGGACAAGTCAACCACGTGACCTTTGAGGAAGCACAAAATGCACCGGATATTGTGTTCGGTACGTTTCCTGTCAACTCAATTAATGCTATAGTTTTATTTGATTCCGGAGCTTCGCATTCATGCATCTCTAAAAAGTTCGCCGCGGAGAATCGATTTTCTTTTTCGCCGTTGCAAAATTCCATGGTTATTCAGTCCTCGGGATCAAAGCAAAGCACATAATGGTACTGCAAGGATGTAAATATCGAGATCAAAGGAATGGTATTTTTAGTCAACCTTATTGTTCTGGAAGCAGTCGAACTGGATGTTATTCTGGGAATGGATTGGTTAACCAAAAATAAAGGTTTCATAGACTGCTACAACCGCACGGTGACTCTTACAAGCTGCCAAGGAGAAACAATAAAATTTGGCACAAGGAGGATTTCCGCATCACAAGGAAAATTAAATCAAGTGGATGCAGCAGAATTAAGTAAGGTCCTTGTAGTCTGTGAATACCCCGATGTATTTCCAGAAGAGCTACCAGGCATGCCACCTGATCGGGAAATTGAGTTCATTATTGAATTAGCACCTGGAACGGCTCCCATTTATAAGAAGCCGTATCATATGGCTCCAACCGAATTGGTTGAACTAAAGAAACAAATTAAGGAATTAATGGAAAAAGGGTACGTCAGACCCAGCTCGTCACCATGGGGATTGCCAGTTTTATTTGCTAAGAAAAAAGATGGTACCCTCAGACTATGTATTGATTACAGGGCTCTCAATATGGTCACCATAAAAAATAAATACCCGCTGCCCAGGATAAATGACTTGTTCGAACAGCTAGCAGAAGCCAAGGTATTCTCAAAAATAGATTTGAGGTCAGGCTACCACCAATTAAAAATCCGATCGTCAGATATACCCAAGACTGCATTTACTACCAGATATGGATTGTACGAATTTAGAGTGATGCCGTTTGGCTTAACCAACGCTCCTGCTTATTTTGTTCATCTCATGAACAAGGTTTTCTTGAAATATTTGGACAAGTTCGTGGTCGTATTTATTGATGACATACTTATCTACTCCAAGACACCCGAAGAACACGAACAACACCTACGAATAGTCCTGGAAGAATTGAGGAAAAACCAACTTTTTGCCAAATTCAGTAAATGTGAATTTTGGTTATGAGAAGTTGGCTTCCTAGGACACGTTCTGACACAGGATGGGGTAGCAGTAGACCCAAGCAAGGTAAAAGCTGTCCAAGAATGGAAACAACCCACCAACATGACTGAGGTCAGGAGTTTTCTTGGTCTGGCAGGATATTACCGAAGATTTATCGAAGGATTTTCCACCATAGCTAAACCCATGACCCAATTGCTTAAGAAGGATAAGAAGTTTGAATGGACTGAAGCTTGTGAGAAAAGTTTCCAAGAATAGAAGAAAAGATTAACAACGGCACCCATTCTGGTCGTACCCAATGTGCACAAAAAGTTTGAGATATACTGTGACGCGTCCAGGAAAGGCCTTGGATGTGTATTAATGCAAGAAGGAAAAGTCGTGGCTTATGCCTCAAGACAGCTACGACGACACAAGGAGAATTATCCTACGCATGATCTGGAGCTAGCTGCGGTAATACACGCACTCAAAGAATGGCGACACTTTCTTATCGGTGAGCGATGTGAAATATACACGGACCACAAAAGTCTTAAGTATATTTTCACCCAGCCGGAATTAAACTTGAGACAGCGTCGCTGGCTTGAGTTAATAAAGGACTACAATATCGGAATTCATTACCATCCGGGTAAAGCAAATGCTGTGGCAGATGCTCTCAGCCGAAATCCCTGCACCAATAATAATAGTGTGCAATTTTCACAACATGAGTTCAACCAGGAATTTGCCAAACTCAATATGGTCTTAGTCACAGAAGGAACCATTAATCAACTGGAGATGAAACCAACATTAGAGGATCAGATCAAAGAAGCCCAAGAAGGACACCCAAGTATTGAGGGGATTAAGAGGAAAATGAAACTGGGCAAGGCGCCCGAGTTTACCGTTGATGATCAGGGAATTTTATGGTTCGGGAAAAGAATATGTGTGCCTAATAAGGAAGAATTAAAGCAACAAATTTTGGCAGAAGCCCTTACCACTCCATATTCTATCCATCCAGGAGGAACAAAAATGTACAAGGATTTACAAGAAAATTATTGGTGGCACGGGATGAAAAGAGATATAGCCGTATATGTCGCACGTTGTGATTCATGCCAGCGTATAAAAGCAGAACACCAGAGGCCAGCAGGATTATTGCAGCCACTCAGAGTACCTGAATGGAAATGGGACGTAATAGGAATGGATTTTATCGTCGGACTGCCAAGGTCACGACATGGAAATGATGCTATCTGGGTTATAACAGATTATTTGACCAAGGTGGCACATTTCATTCCGGTAAAAACCACATACACCACACAGCGACTCGCCAAATTATATCTCTCCCGGATTGTTTGCCTACACGGAGTACCCAAGACCATAGTCTCTGACAGAGGCACCCAATTTGTCTCTAGATTTTGGGAGCACCTACAACAAGCCCTAGGGACTCAACTGACGTTCAGCACAGCATACCACCCGCAAACCGGAGGACAAACTGAGCGGGTAAATCAAATATTGGAGGACATGCTAAGAGCATGTGTGCTCACCTACGGAGTTAGCTGGGAAGACAATTTACCATACGCGGAATTCTCATATAACAACAGTTATCAAGCCAGTTTAAAAATGTCACATTTTGAAGCCCTGTACGGACGGAGGTGCCGTACCCCACTCAATTGGTCAGAAACCGGAGACAGTCGAATTTTCAGTCCCGAAGTTCTTAAAGAAGCAGAAACAAAAGTGAAGCTTATTCAAGATAGACTGAAAGCAGCTCAGAGCCATCAAAAGAGCTACTACGATCCAAAGCACCACCAAACCAGTTTTGAGCCCGATGAATACGTGTATCTCAGAGTATCTCCAACTAGAGGACTACAGAGATTTAAAGTCAAAGGAAAATTGGCACCAAGATTTATTCGACCATTCCGTGTAATCGCAAGAAGACGCAAGGTTGCTTATCAACTAGAGCTACCGGCAGAATTATCAGATGTCCATGATGTGTTTCACGTGTCACAACTAAGGAGATGTGTTAGTAACCCAGACAAGCAAGTGCAACACCAAGACTTGGATCTTCATCCGGACCTCACATATAGGGAGCATCCTATAAAGATTTTAGAGGAGTCTGAACGGAGGACCCGGCAGAATGTAATAAAATTTTACAAAGTTCAATGGAGTAATCACACCGAGGAAGAAGCAACATGGGAAAGAGAGGATCATCTGAAGACTGAATATCCGTACCTGTTTAAGGGACAGCTGAAATCTCGGGGACGAGATTTTTTTTAAGGGGGGTAGGTGTTGTAACACCCCAAAAATATTTTTCAGAATATTTGAAATCTTTCCTTTAAAAATAAAAGTTTTGAAAATCATTTTGGTCATATCACCTTTCTTCAATTTGAAAACCTTTTCAAATTTTATTTGGGTTCCAATCTTCTTTAAATATTCTGGTTGAAGAGTTTAAAATTATAAGGATAATTATTTTGGGGTTTTCAAACAATTTGTTTTTAGCAAGAAAAGTTTTGGGATAATTAAATTTTTAAAGGAAATAACCTTTTCACCTCCTTTAGCCCTACTAAAATCCATCCAACAAATTTTCTGGCACTCCAAAATTATCCCACAAGTCACTCACCTCATCTAGGACAGAATCCAACTCTTTCCTACCCCACAAAAATATTTTTCACCACCCAAATAAATTCCAAAGTTGGAATTCATATATTCCATCATTTCTTTGGTTTACAAAGGAACCACCATTTCTACAAGGATGCCACCTCCACCAAAATTATCCCAGCAAATATATGGTACCCACAACCCATTTTTCCAAAAACATGGGGTGCCACAGTTCAAAAATTTCAAATTCCACTCAATTCAAATTTGGACCAGATTCAATATTTCTGATCCAAACATATTTTTAAATGCTCCAAAAATTCCCAAACTTTGCCAGGCCCTCTCATATGCATCAACACATCACCACAAAAATCCTCAAAATTCAAAAAAATCCCTAGCACTCTCTGCCATGGGATCATATGAGTGTATGTGCACTGTTCATAGCTGAATAAGATTCAGTTAACTGAATCTTCAGGGGACAGGGGGTGATCGAGCCGTGCACTGCACTCCATCCATCCTCTTCATATCCACGCCTTCCCTCGCCTTAAATGTGCAGCCGCGGGGCCTCCTCGTCAGCCCCTCGCCGTCAACAGGCCGGAGGCTGGCCGGTGCAACGGCCACCACGCTCGGCCACAGTAGGCCGAGCGGATCAGCTCGCGCCACCAGCCTCATTCACTGCACCATACCCTGCTAACCTACTTCCCTCTCCACGCGTCGCTTCCCTCCGCAGCTCCGCGCACTGACCAAACCTCTGGACCCCATCCGGCAGTCGCCGGAGATGGGCACGTCCGCCGCACTCGTACACCGACCTCGCCGTGGATAAGGCACCCAAGCTCGAACTCGTCCGCGCTGGCGCTTCGGGCAGCTTCCTCCACCCTCACTGACACTCACCGACCATGACCACCGCCCAAATCGACCTCGCCGACCATCATAACTCCGGCGTGATCCAAACCCCGCCGGACCGCCTCGGGATCGCCTATATAAAGGCCCCCGAGCCCCGTTCTTCTCACCCATCGCCTCCACCACCTCCCAATCGCCCCTACACCACCCACCCGACCTCGAGGAGGTCTTCTTCTTCCCCTCCGATCACCGCTCCGCCGCCACTGTCACCGATCCGTTCATCATCGTTACTCCAGCTCAACTGCTCAAATCTTGCCAGTACTCATATATTCCACCAAATCATCGATTCCCCGCTTCAATTCCACTCCCGGAGCTCTCTCTGACGAAGTCCCAACGCCACCGAACCACCGTCCGCCACCGTCGACCTCGCCGGTGTTCAGGTGCTTCCCGGCGACCACCACCACCTCCCTCAGACGCGGCACTCCTCCCTGGTCATGTTACGACCATCGCCGCCTTCCAAGACCCCGGCGATCACCGCCGGTGAACTCCGTCTCTTCTCTGTTTCCGCGCGCAGGTTCAAATGTTTGAACCTGACGGGTGGACCCCACCCCGCGCTTTCTTTTTTCTCTGTCTAAAAACGAAGACGTAATCTCGACTTTTACGCCTTCCGCGCTGAGAAGCGTATTTCGGCCCGAAGCATTTTCCTTATAAACGCACAGGGATTGCCTTTTTACAGAAAAACCCCTGGTTTTGAAAGTTTAATAACTTTTAAACCACAACTCCGTTTGAGTTGAACTTTTTTTTGAAATTCTTATTTTTCTCTCTATTTTTTTAGTATTTATTTAAAAATGTTTTGGGACAACTTTTTGTACTGTTGCCAATTTTTTTTAATTTGAGTTGATTTTAAATTTCAGAAAAAGAAGAGGGAAACTTTGCCAAGAATTTTGAAGGGTTTTCACCTGACTACTGTGGACAAGGCAAGCATTATTGAACTTGGGATATGGTGATTGCATTTGCATTTGCATGTTGCATCGGTTGATATTGCACCATATGTGTAGTATGTCACTAGCACTTGCATGCATGGTCATATCTCTTTTGCTCATAACTTGCACATCACTCAAGCAAGAGATTCTTTTGACATGGTAAAGTTGTGGAAATATGGGAGAGTGTCTCCTGCCTTGGACGTGCCGTTGGGCACAGGCCATTATGTTTGACACGGTGGTGTCATGTGACTTAAGTGGATTATTCCGGTGATGTTAATTAACACCTCCTGAGTCGGCCTAGATCGAGTCTTGTTCCGTTACACCTAGCTGGATACCGTGCTGCCACGGGTCCTTCTGCAAGGAAGGTACGGCTGAGTAAGTTGTTAACCCCTGTCTAGGTACACACCGTACAGAGGGCCACGATGAGGGTTTCCAAAGGCCTTGGACTAAATCCTGTCATCGGGTCAGGGGGCATGGGTGTTTCCGGTTGTGACTGAGAGGGGGGCACCCCTTGTAATCCACGCATAATAATAGTGATCCCATGCAGGACGTTGGTCTCTCCGCCTCAGAGTTTTTCTTGAACAATGCTTTGGGTGATTCCTGGCATCCGGAGAGTTATTCTGGTGTGTACTGGTCAGGTGTGTTTTCAACCCAAAGACCGTAATGGGAATTAGTCAGTGTCACGGTACTGACTAAAGAAATCCTTTACTTGTGGGTAAACAGTACACCCTCTACATAGTTAAAACTGTTCGAATAGCCATGTCCTCGGTCAAAGGGTGTAGCTGGGTGGGTCAAGTGTCGGTCTCGGTATCGGTCTCCGGAGGAAATAATTAAAATATGTCTGCCTCATTTTTGCAGTATAATTGTTGATACCCTTTTGCTACCTTGATTATTTTTATTATTATGGCTATGCATAATATTGAGGACTAACCCATTTCTCTCAATTTATATTCTTCCTGAGTGTCTCAGGGGCTGGCTAGACTACCCCGGGCACTCAACTATTATTTTCAAGACCTCTCATGGCATCTCTCGAGTTAACAGGCGGTTTATCTCGCCACTACTCTTGTGGACACCCGATTGGCATTTCTCTTCAAGTCCAACCGTGGCGTCACTTGACACCCGACAGGCATTTCTTTTCAAGACCTCTCGTGGCGTCTCTCAAGTTAACAGGCGGTTTATCTCGCCACTACTCTTGTAGACACCCGACCGGCATTTCTCTAATTTTTTTGGAATGTCACTTGGGCTGGCTAGACTACCCGTGGCATTCACTTGCTTTTATTTCCTTAAGAGACTGGTTATGGCTAACATGTTTTATTTACTTCCGCATCATTTTATAATTATGTCATGACCAGGATTTTAGTCAGCATGAGCATGTCATTATGTTCCTACATGAGCATGTGCATCCATTATATCTTTTGTTCAAAATGTTTGCGAGTACATTCCAACGTACTCACTGGCTTGTCCCTGGCTATTTACTTGGCCAGATTTGGAGGAGGACGAGCTTGTGTAGAAGGATTGCGCTAGCGAGCCTGACGCTTAGAGGAGTCCCAGTCAGTCAACCTGTGAGATAGGAGTCTACCACATGTATCGTCCGCTGAGCTTCTACTACACCAATAAAATAGTCAAGCCTCACTCTGACACTTGGCTTTACGTTATTGTATCAGAGATGTATCACCACCACACCACTATCTTATTCCGCCGCTGCCATATATTTGGCGAGTTTGTAATAATTTTGTTGAGCCATCAGACTCAACCCTGTGTAATATTATTTGTACTGGTTATCTGTATCAAGGAAGTCCACCAATTGTGTTGATCTTGGGGCTGGTGTAACTTAGGGCCTTTTCTAAGATTTATTCCCAGAAAGGGGCTCGACAGATACTCCTACTGGTCTATGTTGCATCTGTAAAAAAATCAAGGCAGGAAGAGGCGGTGTATGTCATTTTGCACACAGAGGTGACACGTCCCCTCTCGGAACCATGAGGCTTCTTGAGAGAAGCTCCAGTTTGTAAGAAGCTTATACCATAACTTGTCCCAAATTGGACAAATTTTTTACCATAGCATGTTTGTGCCATTTCATGATACCATGCCAAGTTTCGCGATTTTCAGGTGATTTTTGGATTTACAGGAATTTAAAAATGAAGTATCTCAATGTATCCGACCTAGCCACGATGCCGAGGTGTTTGAAATTCATTCCCATTTCTTGCGTGGGACCTAAACATTCACTCAAGGACACACATATGATTTTTCAACCAACTTTGGTGCACTGGAGGATGTGCCTATTGTTCAAATTTGAATTATGCACAATAAATGCTTAGAAAACTCAATTAATGTACAACAAAGGCAAGACGAACCCAGATTAATTCCAAAATTTAGCACGATACTCCTACTGTTCTATGTTGCATCTATAAAAAAATCAAGGCAAGAAGAGGTGGGTAGGTCGTTTCGCACACAGAGGTGACACGTCCCCTCTCGGAACCATGAGACTTATTGAGAGAAGCTCCAGTTTGTAAGAAGCTTATACCATAACTTGTCCCAAATCGGACAAAAAATTTACCATAGCATGTTGGTGCCATTTCATGCTACCATGCCAAGTTTCGAGATTTTCAGGCGATTTTTGGATTTACAGGAATTTAAAAATCAAGTATCTCAATGTTTCCGGCCTAGCCACGCTGCCGTGGTATTTGAAATTCATTCCCATTTCTTGCATGGGACCTAAAAATTCACCCAAGGACACATATATGATTTTTCAACTCATTTTGGTGCATTGGAGCATGTGCATGTAGTTCAAATTTGAACTATGCACATTAAATGGCTAGAAAACTCAAATAATGTATAAATAAGGCAAAACTAACCATGAAAAATTCCAAAATATAGCACTGAACTCATATAGTTGCATGTTCACTGCAGATAAATGTTCTAGCAATTCAAACACCGTCCTTTCCCTCCATAACACCATTTTGTCTTTCAAATCAGAATGAAAAAAATCAGGTACAGCACAAACAGTTTACTGGCAAGAATCGTGTGCGGTGCGATATAAAATATCTTGGCGCACCCTCTTGTATGGCTTAGGCCAGAAGCTTCGTCGTCTATAGTCCACCGCTCGCACTTGAACCACACTTGCATGCCAGATTCTCGCGGCACAGAGCAAAAAATTTTGGCAGCCGCAGAAATATCTAGCTCCCCGCCCCTCCCCCCGACCAAAAGCCATATTTCCACTGTTCCTACTTCCTTTCCAAGTTCAAACCTTCACTACTTTACTTGCAACGCTGCCTCCTCGCCAGCGACCCTTCTTCTTGCTACGCGGCCTCGTCAATATAGTCAGGTAATCCACACCCCACCCCATTCTCCTCCCCCTTCTCCATCCCACATGCCCCGACCAACGGTGCGACACCTTCCGCCCAAATCACTGCCCTGTTCTACAAATAAGTGCCGCCCACAGTCATTTTGCATGCAGTATAGCGAGGAGCTCATGAGCATCTTGTAGCGGAGAAGCAAATCGCGGCCGCACGCGCGGATGAGGTCCTAATGGCTGCCATGCGTGCCGACCGCCAGATCTTGAAGGAGCACCTCGCCTTCGAGGCCACCGTCGACGCCGCCACATGGTTGGCTACTTTAAAATACAGTTCGTGGTGTTTTCTCGAGGCCACCACCGGTGCCTTCTAGTGAATTATCCTCTATAATGTTAGTATGCAATCTGATCTTCTGAAATGTAATGTTCAGTTAACAGTTTGGTCCAACAATTGCTACAGTTCCTAGTAGTTATCAAGCATTCTTGGTTTGGTTAACTGCCTTATCTTCTAGTATATGTTCTATTCTACAATGTGGTGCTCAGTTAACTTTTGGTTCATTTGTTCTACTGTCTAGTTAACTATTTGGTTCAGTTCTGCAATCTAATGTTCATTTGTTGTGGGTACAGTTTTGTATTATTATGCATGTGAGAATTAAATCGAATTTGGCCATACTAAATACACGAGAATCATATACAATTTCTCCATTTCCAAGTTGTTTAGGAAGGTCTGTGTTATCCTTGGGTCTTGGTAGTGTTGTAGAGGTCTTCGGCATTGGTGTGTTGCAGCTTGGTTGCTCTGTGATTTGCCTCATCGCCATTGGCATGAGGTTGGTCTAGGCCGAGCATGTATCGTAGTACGCATGGTGGGTGTGTTTTGTGGATGTGGTTGGTAATCCTTGTGATTGGCATTGTAATGGCCGAAAGGATTGTATCTGGCTTCTTCGCCTCTTCTTCTATCAATATATGATATGCATGCTTGCACGTATTCTAGAAAAAAGTTGTTTAGCATGCTTGGTTTGGTTAACTGGCTTTTCCATGTGTCTCGAGTTAATCTGTTGGATCTACAATTTGTTTATTTTTCATTAACATGGCCTACTGATAGTATGCCAACTCTCAGATAACCTGAGCAAGATCTATCTTATATGTGTTGCAGGGAAACAATGGGAGGCAATGAGGTTTACCATCGAGGTTTGCACATGCATGGTCCTTTGGCTAATAGCACATTATTGTGCAGTTGCAGGAATCATTCTAATATTTATGTTTTTAACAATTTGGTCTTGCACATGTAGGTCCTGCTGTCAGAGGTTTAGACCCACTATTCGACCCATTTTGCATATGGGGAAATGAGATGTCCATGAATATCAGTCAAGTCAAGAAACTCAGAAAGATTGTTAGGATAAATAAACTAGCGATGAATAACAGCAAGATCTTTGTTTGCACAATGAACAAGACATCAGTCAACTGTAGGATGGTACTAACTCTTTTACCTTGTTTTTCCCCTTGTGCCATTTCAAAATTTAGAACAACTATTTATGCATATCTTTGTTTTCAGTCCTTTCCAAAGCAGTTCACCGATGATTACCTCTCAAACCACCTGCATGGTCAAGAGGCGAGGAAGGTATTAATTCAACACCCACAGTACAATATTAAAGTCTTCCTCAAGAGTACGAAGGTTGGGCGGGAAATTATCCATAGCCACTGGCCTAAAGTTGCAAGGACATTCAACATCACTGAAGGCTCAATATTCGCCTTCCGCTTCCGCAGTTTCCCAGATGAGATTCATTTGTCTATTTACCATGTATGATGCTACTTTCCAAAGGTTTTCAATGTTGCATGTGAAACTTGGTGCTGTTGTGTATATGGTGTAACTAAGTGCTGAAGCTATCTGATGTAATTCAATTATGAAATCATGGTTGCCGTTATACGAATATGAAATATATGGTGTGTTTTATAAGAAATGTCAATTTGATTACTAAATGGATTATGAATAATAGGCCAATTAGCCTGCTTATTGGGGTTTTCCATTGCACACAGTTTCTTAGACAACACCGTGGGCGATGAACTCAAACAACCCACATGGTTTCTAGAAAGTAGGTGTGTTGGATCAATGAACAATCACACACGATTTCGGCCAGAGAACTGTTTGCGTTAGGCCACCATGCACAAACGTTTCCACATAAAAAATTGTGTGTGATATACATACGAACAGAAACATTTTACTGGGATTCACTTTGTGGGATGAACATACGAACGGAAACGATTGGGCTTGTATAATTGTCTCCGATGCCTCGCCCGATCGCACACGAGCTCATTTTGCCCCACGTGTGTGACTGGAGGACCTATCTCCGACGGTTTCTGGGTCGTGTGGGAAGGACCCCCCTATCGCACACACTGGCAAGGTGACGGTTTAAAATGCCATCGCGGAAAGGGGTTAAAAACCGCTTGTATAGCACATCTCTGCATCAATGGCGGTGGACCGATTAATGTTTAGTTATGTTTACCTTTGAATGTGATTGCTCTTTTCTTTAAGTCTGCATTTAAAAATACGGGTTGGGCCAGCGTTGGGTGCACGCGTCAACCCAAAAGGAAAAACGGACATGGGCGTCCACGCTGCCGACCCAAACGGTCAAAAGGCGGACAAACCGTGCGTCCGTTTGGGTCGGCCGGTTGGAGTTGCTCTAAGGAGATCTCCAACACGGACCCTCAAACCATCCGTAACCTTTCAGACTATTCGGTTTGAACGTGTGTGGCCATCCAACATGGCCCTGCATCGGTTCACCGACCGGTCCGTACGCGATTTTTTCTGCAAACTATAAACAACGTTGGGAGAGGGGGGGGGGGGGGGGGGCTTTTGCGGGAGTCCAAACCGCTGCCAAGCTCGCGTCTGGTTAACCTGGCCCACTAGAAAAACTACCCGCCTCTCCCGCGCATTTCGTCCTCTGCACGCGCCGCTTCCCATGCCGCATCAATGCTGCCCCAGAGCACATAGCGTCCGGCATTGATGCCGCGTGATGTGACCAGTCGGGAGGGCTGCGCTGATCGAGTCGACCTCTCAGGAGCCGCCGCTTCACCGTGGACGAAACTTCCCGAGGACGTGCAGTCGCATTAGCCACTACCTCGGCGACGGTGGCAGCATCAGAGGTAGTAGCTCATCCTTCCTAAGTGCCCTAACGGCGGAGGACTACGCCGATAGGGAGTGGCGCCGGTGGGACAGGCACAACACGGTGCGTCTGTCAGAGTTCACGGACTCTGACGTCCCGCCACCATACATCGTGGTGGACCCGGAGTTGTCCATGGCCTGGGCCTTGGACCGCTCGAAGACGACGACAGATACAAGCAAGCGTTGTCTCTATCGTCTCGATGAGGAGATGGACAAGTACGGCCAGGGGTAGTCTGTCCGCGTGTCCGCCGCCACCTCCTTCAAGGTCCGCCGCCCTCTCACCCCGCCCACGCCCACGGTGACCATGGCCGCACCACGCACGGTGCAGCAGCAAGCGGAGAAGATAATCAGCGAGTGACACGCAGCTACCAAGAAGCCTCGCCGTGATACCGCGCCCTTCTGCCGCCCGAAGCCCGACACAGACGACTCCGACAACGGCAATGTCGACAATGAGGGGGAGCATTAATTTTTTTAAGGTTCTTAGTTCACCAGACGAGGTCACTTTCAAGTATAGAGTAGTATATCATTAATTTTTTTAAAGTTCTTAGTTCACCAGACGAAATATCGTCCGATTTTATGTAAAAATTATCCAAGTATAAATGGAAATTTCGTCTGATTTGTATGAGTTTGCATCAAATTTGATCAATTTTGTTAAATTGCCTTTGAAATTTAACTTGAAATATGCGGCTAGCTTGGATGGCCGGCTCCCGCAACAGTGTCCGTGGACTGGTCCCTTCCGGTTCGCGGACGGGTGTGATACGTCCATTTTGCATCATGTTATACTACTGTTATCTACAATGTTTTTGGTCATTATAACAATTTGTGATGCAATTCTAATGCTTTTTCTCTTTTAATTTGCAAGATTCACATGACGAGGGAGATTGGCGGCAGCTGGAATTCTGCACCTGAAAAAGCTATATCAGAGATACCTATTCTGCAAAACTCCAAATAAGCTAAAAATTCACGGAGAATTATTTTGGAATATATGAAAAATACTTGAGAAAAGAAATACCAGAGGGGACCCACCAGGTGCCCACAAGGCACATGGGCGCGGCCACCCCCTGGGCGCGTCCATGTGGCTTGTGGAGCCCCTGGCTGGCCTCTGAAGCCCATCTTCTCCTATATGATGCTATTTACGCTAGAAAAAAAATTAAGAGGGGATTTTCGGGATGAAGCGCCGCCGTCTCGAGGTGGAACCTGGGCAGGAGCACTTTTCCTCTCCGGCGGAGCGATTCTGCAGGGGATACTTCCCTCCAGGAGGGGGAAATCAAAGCCCAACATCACCAACAACTATCTCATCATGGGAGGACCAATCTTCATCAACATCTTCACCAGCACCATCTCATCTCAAACCCTAGTTCATCTCTTGTATTCAATCTTGGTCCCAAAACCTCAGATTGGTACCTGTGGGTTGCTAGTAGTGTTGATTGCATCTTGTAGTTGATGCTAGTTGGTTTATTTGGTGGAATATGTTCAGATCCTTGATGCTATTCAATACCCCTCTGATCTTGAACATGAATATTATTTGTGAGTAGTTACTTTTGTTCTTGGGGACATGGGAGAAGTCCTGTCATAAGTAATCATGTGAATTTGGTATTCGTTCGATATTTTGATGATATGTATGTTGATACTTCCTTTAGTGGTGTCATGTGAACATCGACAACATGACACTTTACCATATTTGGGCGTAAGGGAAGGCATTGTGGAGTAATAAGTAGATGATGGGTTGCTAGAGTGACAAAAGCTTAAACCCTAGTTTATGCGTTATTCCGTAAGGGGCTGATTTGGATCCATATGTTTCGTGCTATGGTTATATTTATCTTAATTATTCTTTCATAGTTGCGGATGCTTGCGAGAGGGGGCAATTATAAGTGGGAGGATTGTTCAAGTAAGAACAGCACCCAAGCACCGGTCTAGCCACATATCAAATTATCAAAGTAGCGAGCGTGAATCAAACAAGCATGATGAAAGTGACTAGATGAAATTCCCGTGTCCTCAAGAACGCTTTGCTTACTATAAGAGACTGTTCTGGCATGTCCTTTGCTATAAAAAGGATTGTGACACCTTGCTGCACCTTTGTTACAATTGCTACTTGTTGCTCGTTACAAATTACCTTGCTACCAAATTATCTGTTGCCAATAATTTCAGTGCTTGCAGACAATACCTTGCCGAAAACTGCTTGTCATTTCCTTTTGCTCCGCGTTGGGTTCGACACTCTTACTTATTGAAAGGACTATGATTGACCCCCTATACTTGTGGGTCATCAAGACTCTTTTCTGGCGCCGTTGCCGGGGAGTGAAGCACCTTTCGTGAGTGAAAATTTGGTAAGGAAACATTTGTATTGCGTGCTGAAATTTACTGTCACTTGTTACTATGGAAGATAATCCTTTGAGGAATTTGTTCGGGGTATCTTCACCTCGACCAGAGGCTGAAAGAGTTGCCCCTCAATCTACTGTGCCTACTAAAAATATTTATTATGAGATTCCTTCGGGTATGATATAGAAACTGCTAGCTAATCCTTACGCGGGAGATGGAACAATACATCCCGATTTGTACTTAATCTCTGTGGACGAAGTTTATGGATTGTTTAAGCTTGCAGGTTTATCCGAGGATGGAGTTAGGAAGAAGGTTTTCCCTTTATCTTTGGAGGAAAGGCATTGCCATGGTATAGGCTATGTTATGATATTGGAACGTGGGATTGGAACCGATTGAAATTGGAATTTCATCAGAAGTTTTATCCTATGCGTCGCGTTCATCGTGATCAGAATTTTATATATAATTTTTGGTCTTGTGAGGGAGAAAGTATCTCTCAAGCTTGGGGGAGGATTAAGTACATGATGTACACATGCCCAAATCATGAGCTCTTAAGAGGAATTGTTATACAAAATTTTTATGCTCGACTTTCTCATAATGATCAATCCATGCTTGATTCTTCTTCTATTGGTCCCTATATGAAGAAAACTATTGAATTCAAATGGGATCTTCTGGAAAGAATTAAATGAAACTCTGAAGATGGGAACTCGACAAAGGTACAAATTCAGGTATAAAACTTGAGTTTGATTGTGTTAAATCTTTTATTGACACCAATGCTTTTCATAAGTTTAGCACTTAATATGGACTTGATCTGAGAAAGTAGCCTCTTTCTGTGAATCATTTGCTACTCATGTTGATCTCCCCAAGGAGAAGTGGTTTAAATATCTTCCCCATATTAAAGAAAATATTGAGGAACTAATGACCCACAAGTATAGGGGATCAATCGTAGTCCTTTCGATAAGTAAGAGTGTCGAACCCAACGAGGAGCAGAAGGAAATGACAAGCGGTTTTTAGCAAGGTATTTTCTGCAAGCACTGAAATTATCGGTAACAGCTAGTTTGATAGCAAGATAATTTGTCACAAGCAAGTAATAATAGTGGAAAAAAGTGCAGCAAGGTAGCCCAATCCTTTTTGTGGCAAAGGACAAGCCGGAACGGTCTCTTATAATAAGCAAAGCATTCTTGAGGACACACGGGAATTTCATCTAGTCACTTTCATCATGTTTGTTTGATTTGCGTTCGCTACTTTGATAATATGATATGTGGGTGGACCGGTGCTTGGGTGCTATTCTTACTTGAACAAGCCTCCCACTTATGATTAACTCCTCTCGCAAGCATCCGCAACTACGAAGGAAGAATTAAGATAACATCTAACCATAGCATTAAACATATGGATCCAAATCAGCCCCTTACGGAATAGCGCATAAACTAGGGTTTAAGTTTCTATCACTCTAGCAACCCAT
Organism: Thinopyrum elongatum; assembly: GCA_011799875.1. NCBI lineage: Eukaryota > Viridiplantae > Streptophyta > Magnoliopsida > Poales > Poaceae > Thinopyrum > Thinopyrum elongatum. Next base: position 505,741,870 of record CM022303.1, read on the forward strand.
CATCTAATAACTACTCCACAATGCATTCCCCTAGGCCCAAAGATGGTGAATTGTCATGTAGTCGACGTTCACATAACAACACTAAGGGAATCACAACATACATATCATCAAAATATCAAACGAATATCAAATTCATATGATTGCTTATGACAAGACTTCTCCCATGTCCTCCAGAACAAAAGTAACTACTCACAAAACATATTTATGTTCAAGATCAGAGGGGTATTGAATTGCATAATGGATCTGAACATATAATCTTCCACCAAATAAACCATCTAGCATCAACTACGAGATGTAATCAACACTACTAGTCACCCACAGGTACCAATATGAGGTTTTGATACAAAGATTGAACACAAGAGATGAACTAGGGTTTTGAGATGAGATGATGCTATTGAAGATGTTGATGAAGATTGGCCCTCTCACGATGGGAGGGTCATTGGTGATGACGATAGCTTCGATTTCCCCCTCTCGGAGGGAAGTATCCCCGGCGAAATCGCTCCGTCGGAGAGAAAATGTGCTCCTGCCCAAGTTCCCCCTCGATATGGCGGCGCTCTTTCCCGAAAGTCCTCCCTTTATTTTTTCTATGGCAAAAGACCTTATATACCACAAGATGGGCACCCGAAGTGGGCCAGGGAGCCCACTACACACCAGAGCATGACAGGGGGGTAGGCACACCCTGGTGCCTAGTGGGTACCTGGGTGGACTCCTCCGGTATTTCTTTTCTACAATATTTTTAATATGTTCCAAAATAAATCTCCGTAAAATTTCAGCTCATTTGGAGATATGCAGAATAGGTATCTCTGACATAGCTTTTTTAGGTCCAGAATTCCAGTTGCCGGTATTCTCCCTGTTTGTGTAAACCTTGCATATTATGAGAGAAAAGGCATTAGAATTACTCCACAAGATGTTATATTGAATGAAAACACTACAAATAACAGTAGGAAAACATGATGCAAAATGGACGTATCAAGTCCCCCAAGCTTAGACCTCGTTTGTCCTCAAGCAAAAACCGATATCGAGAATCATGTCCACATGTTTAGAGAGAGAGGTGTCGATACAAACAAAATATAGACATAGTAGCATCATGATCTTTATTATAACAATAATGAACTCTATCGTAGAACTTCTTATGAGCAAGTAACAATTCATCACAACATCGAAGTATAAAGCATAAACTTTCTTGAAAACTAACAAACTATGTTCTCAGTCAACAATGCACTTACAATTCTTCATATTTTCAAGAAGGGTCTCATGTCGGAGCTTTTTAGCAAGTCCACATACTCAACCATCATTTAGTCTTCTATGATTGCTAACACTCACAACATATATATGGAGCAAAAAGTTTCAGCCAGACACATAGAAAGATAGGGGCTTATAGTTTCGCCTCCCAACTTATTCACCTCAGGGGTGATGTCAACAATAATAACTCATGATCACTCATATCCAGCTGGATATATGTGCCTAGATCTTTCCCCACCACATGATGCTTGCAAAAGAGAAAAATAAAAGGAATAGAAGGGAATACTATTGACTCTTGCATAAAATTAAAAGATAGGCCCTTCGCAGAGGGAAGCAGAGGTTTTCATGCACTTTTTGATTTTGGATGCACAATCTTTTATTGCAAAAGAATGTCATGTTATATTGCCCCTTATGATAGCAACCTTTATTGTGCAGTCTGTCGCTTTTATTAATTTGCCATCACAAGTTTGTACAACGCTTATTTTCCCTTACAATAAAAGATCAAACATATTTAGAAGCATTTTTTATTGCTTTATGCACCGATGACAACTTACTTGAAGGATCTTATTCAATCCATAGGTAGGTATGGTGGACTCTCATAACATGAAAGTGGGTTTGAGGTTTTTGGATGCACAAGTAGTATCTCTACTTGGTGCGGATTTTTGGCTAACAAAGATATTGAGCAAGCACCACATGTTGGAGAATCTATGACAATATAACTTCTATGTGAATATGAACAACCATAAATCATTACGTTGTCTTCCTTGTCCAACGTTAACAATTTGACATAAAATATTAAAAGATGTCCAAGATAGTATATTTGCATGTGAATCTTCTCTTCCCTTATTAATTCTTTCATGAATTGCATCATTAACCAATGCTATGTTTGTCAACTTTCAATTAATTTTAACACTTATACTTTTCCTTATGTGATGTCATTACTTTCCATAAGATTAGCATATGATCTCTTTCTTTATTTTCTTTATTTTGATTGAAACAAAAAAGTAAAGAAGCAAAAACTCAAATTGAACTTTATTATATAACTCTGACTCGATTTCATAGATAGATGGATCACGAAACTAGCACTCGAAAATATATCATACTAAACTTTTATTCAACTAAATCACGAAGTAACTAAGGATCAAACTAAGATAGGTAAAGATAATAAAAGTGATGGTGATATGATACCGGGGCATCTCCCCCAAGCTTGGCGAAAGCCAAGGGGAGTGCCCATACCCGTTGATTGCTTGTATCTGCATTGGTATTTCCCCGAAGAGGAGAGGATGATGCAGCACAACAACGGTAAGTATTTCCCTCAGTTATGAAACCAAGGTATCAATCCAGTAGGAGGATCCACCCAAACTATGTAAGCAGTACCTTCACACAAATAACAAAAACTTCCAACCCAACGTGTAAGAGGGGTTGTCAATCCCTCCTCGATATTGACATAGGTTAAATTGTATGAGATTGGATAAATAGATCTAACAAAAACACAAAATAAAATAAATAAAGAAAAAGTGCAGCAAGGTATTTTTGGGATTTTGGATTAATAGATCTAAAAATAATATGATAGGAGATAGACATGGGGGCCGTAGATTTCACTAGAGGCTTCTCTCGAGAAAATAGCATACGGTGGGTAAACAAATTATTGTTGGGAAATTGATAGAAGAGAAAATAATTATGATGATATCCAAGGCAATGATCATGTATATAGGCATCACGTCCAAGATTAGTAGACCGACTCCTGCCTGCATCTACTACTATTACTCCACACATCGACCGCTATCCAGCATGCATCTAGTGTATTAAGTTTATGGAAAAACAGAGTAATGCAATAAGAACGATGACATGATGTAGACAAGATCTATTCATGTAGGAATAGACCCTATCTTTTTATCCTTAATGGCAACGATACATGTGTGTCATGTCTCTTTCTGTCACTGAGATTGAGCACCGCAAGATCGAACCCATCACAAAGCACCTCTTCCCATGGCAAGAAAAAACAATCTAGTTGGCCAAACCAAACCAAAGTTTCAGAGAAGAAATACGAGGCTATAACAATCATGCATAAAAGAGTTCAACAAAGACTCAAATAATATTCATAGATAGATCTGATCATAAACTCACAATTCATCGGATCCCAACAAACACACCGCAAAAAAAAGTTACATCAATAGATCTCCAAGAACATCGAGGAGAACATTGTATTGAAGATCAAAAAGAGAGAAGCCATCTAGCTATTGCCTATGGACCCGTAGGTCTGTGGTAAACACCTCACGCATCATCAGAGGGGCAAGGGTGATGATGAAGAACCCCTCCGTGATCGTTGACCCCTCCGGCAAGGTGCTAGAAAAGGCCTCTAGATTGGATGTCGTGGTTCTGGAACTTGCGGCGGTGGAAACTCTGATTTCTCGACTCCCCTAGGGTTTTTGGGATTTTAGAGTATTTATAGAGCTGATAGACGGTGGAGAAGCCTCCCTGGGCCCCACTACCCACCAGGGCGTGCGAGCGGCCTCTGGCGTGCCCTTGTGCCTAGTGGGCCCCATGGGCCTCTTCTTGTGAACTTCTTTGGCTCCCAGGGTGTCTTCTGTCCAGAAAAAATCTCCAAAAAGTTTCGTGGCATTTGGACTCCATTTGGTATTGATCTTCCATGAAGTAAAAAACAAGCAAAAAACAGCAACTAGCACTGGGCACTATGTCAATAAGCTAGTCCAAAAAATGATATAAAGTAGCTATAAAGTGAATATAAAACATCCAAGATTGATAATATAACAACATGGAATAATAAAAAATTATAGATACTTTGGAGACGTATCACCCATGTACTCAAGTCTCCTTCTTTGGTGATGATGGTGATGAGGATGAAGTAGTGGTTTCATACTTCAGCTTCAGCAGGTATTCCAGTCTACGATTGATGCTCCGAAGGGTGATGTTTTGTTCTGCCAACAGAATAATTTCACGGATGACATATTTATTCTGAACGTGTACCGTTTCAAAGGCCCTTAAGGCTTCGATTTCAATGGGGGTAAGATGATTATAGTAGGGTTGGAGGATGTCTTCCTCTTCCCCCTTTCTTCTGGAAGCATGGTTTCCCCCCTTTTTTGAGCTTGGTCCTTGACAACTTCTACAACCTTGTCCTCCTCGGTGGCTTCTTTTGTTTCTTCTCTTTTTAGCTCCATCTTCAACAACCAAGCATCGTCCTCCCCATGGTTGGAGGAAGGGGAAGACATGATGCCTGCCGGAGGGGAATCTGATAGAAAAATAGCAAGAAACAAGAACAGAGGATTTCTCCGTGATGTGGTGGTCAAATCGTCTAGGGGTATATATAAAGAATTTTTATCTTGGGAAACAAGTATACTACAGGAAAACGGAGCTGGGAAGGTTCCCGAGGGGCCCACTACCCACCAGGGCACGCCAGGTGGGGCAGGCGCGCCCTGGTGCCTAGTGGGCACCTGGGTTGCCTTCCCGGGTGTTTCTTATTTTTTTTCTAATATTCCAAAACTGACAGCAAATATTTTTGCGGAATTTTTGGAGTCGGTTTACTTACCGTATCACGTACCTCTTCCTTTTCAGGGTTCTAGAGTGTTCTGGAAGGTCTCTTTTATGTATTCCTCCGGTGTCATGGTTTGAACAATGTTAGTTTCAATATTAATAGGTGTACCTGAGATATAGTGCTTAATTCTTTGTCCATTCACCACCTTCGGATTAGTGCCATCGGCATTATTGATCTTGATAGACCCAGAGCGATAAACTTCCTTAATGATATATGGTCCTTCCCACTTGGAGAGAAGTTTCTCTGCAAAAAATCTAAAACGAGAATTGTACAATAGAATATGCTCACCCACTTTAAATTCCCACTTTTGGATTCTTTTGTCATGCTATCTTTTAACTTTTTCTTTGAACAATTTGGCATTTTCATAGGCTTGGTTCTCCATTCATCTAATGAGCTAATATCAAATAACCTATTTTCACCGGTAAGTTTGAAATCATAGTTGAGTTCTTTAATTGCCCAATATGCTTTATGTTCTAACTCAAGAGGTAAATGACAAGATTTTCCATAAATCATTTTATACAGAGACATGCCCATAGGATTTTTATAAGCTATTCTATATGCCCAAAGTGCATCATCTAATTTCTTAGACCTCAAGACCTATTGACAGTCTTTTGCAGTATTAACTTTATTTCTCTATTGCTAAGTTCAACTTGTCCACTAGATTGAGGGTGATAAGGAGATGCAATTCTATGGTTGACATCATATTTAGCAAGCAATTTACGAAAAGCACCATGAATAAAATGTGAACCACCATCAGTCATTAGGTATCTAGGGACTCCAAATCTAGGGAAAATAACATCTTTAAGCATTTTAATGGAGGTGTTATGATCGGCACTACTAGTTGGGATAGCTTCTACCCACTTAGTGACATAATCAACAACAACCAAAATTTGTGTATACCCATTAGAGGAAGGAAAAGGTTACATATAATCAATGCCCCAAACGCCAAATGGTTCAATAACAAGTGAATAATTCATGGGCATTTCCTGACGTCTACCAATATTACCTATTCTTTGACATTCATCACAAGAGGAAACAAGCTTACGAGCATCCTTGAAAAGAGTAGGCCAATAAAACCCAGACTATAATACCCTGTGTGCAGTTCTATCTCCCACATGATGTCCTCCATAGTCTTCAGAATGACATTTCCGTAGGATTTGTTCATGTTCATTCTCAGGTATACAACGTCTAATAATACCATCTACTCCTTCTTTATAAAGATGTGGGTCATCCCAAAAGTAATGTCTCAAATCAAAGAAGAATTTTTTCTTTTGTTGGTAAGTGAAACTAGGTGGTATAAATTTAGCAACAATGTAATTAGCATAGTCTGCATACCAAGGGGTATTATGAGAAGAATTTATGATAGCTAGTTGATCATGAGGGAAGCTATCATCAATAGGTAGTGGGTCATCAAGAATATTTTCTAACCTAGACAAGTTATCAGCTACGGGATTCTCAGCCCCTTTCCTATCAGTGATATGCAAGTCAAATTCTTGTAGCAAAAGGACCCACCTAATGAGTCTAGGTTTAGCATTTTTCTTTTCCATAAGGTATTTATAGCAGCATGATCGGTGTGAACAATTACTTTAGAATCAACGATGTAAGATCTGAATTTATCACAAGCAAACACAACTGCTAAAAACTCTTTCTTAGTAGTGGCATACTTTCTTTAAGAACTGTCTAGAGTTTTACTAGCGTAATGGATAACATTTAATTTTTTATCAACTGTTTATCGTAGAACAACACCAACAACATAATCACTAGCATCACACTTGATCTCAAAAGGTAAGTTCCAATCAGGTGGTTGAACAATAGGTGTAGAAGTTAAAGCTTTCTTAAGTGTTTCAAAGGCTTCTACACAATCATCATAAAAAACAAATGGAACATCTTTTTGCAAGAGATTGGTAAGAGGCCTAGAGATTTTAGAGAAGTCTTTAATAAACCTTCTATAGAAACCAGCATGACCAAGGAAACTTCGAATACCTTTAATATCTTTAGGACATGGCATTTTCTCAATTGCATCAACTTTGACTTTATCCACCTCAATACCTCATTCAGAAATTTTAAGTCCCAAGACAATACCTTCATTCACCATAAAGTGGCACTTCTCCCAATTCAAGACAAGATTAGTTTGTTCACATCTCTGCAAAACTCGATCAATGTTGCTTAAGCAATCATCAAAAGAAGTTTCGTAAATGGAAAAATCGTCCATGAAAACCTCAACAATCTTTTCACAAAAGTCGGAGAATATAGCAGTCATACATCTTTGAAAGGTGGCAGGTGCATTACATAAACCAAAAGGCATACGTCTATAAGCATAAGTTCCAAAAGGACAAGTGAAGGTGGTTTTCTCTTGATCTGGTTGTGATATAGGTATTTGAGAGAAACCAGAATATCCATCAAGAAAGCAAAAGTGTGTGTGCTTAGATAACCTTTCTAGCATTTGATCAATAAAAGGCAAAGGGTAGTGATCTTTCCTAGTGGCTTTTTTTAATTTTTTGAAATCAATTACCATTCTATAGCCAGTCCCAATTCTTTGTGGGATAAGTTCATTTTTATCATTAGGAACAACAGTAATGCCTCCTTTCTTAGGGACACCATGAACAGGACTTACCCATCTACTATCAGCTATATGATAAATTATATCTGCTTCTAGAAGCTTTAATATTTTAGTTCTTACCTCCTCCTTCATCTTAGGGTTTAATCATCATTGATGATCAACAACTGGTTTAGCATCGAGTTCCATATTAATTTTGTGTTGGCAAAGAGTGGGACTAATGCCCTTAAGATCATCAAGAGTATATCCAATAGCAGCACGGTGCTTCCTCAGAATTTTCAATAATCTCTTTTCTTCGTGCTCTGTAAGGTTAACACTAATAGTAACAGGATATATCTTCTTTTCATCAAGGTAAGCATATTTCAAAGTATCAGGTAATTGATTTAATTCAAACACAGGATCACCTTTAGGTGGAGGGGGGCCTCCAAGAGTTTCAATAGGAAAATTGTGTTTGAGGATAGGTTGTTGATCAAACAACATTCTATCTATTTCATTTCTTTCATGCAAATGCATATCATTTTCATGGTCCAGTAAATATTGTTCTAATGGATCAGTAGGTGGTATAGCAACGGAAGCAAGACCAATGATTTCGTCTTTACTAGGTAATTCTTTATCACGAGGTTGCCTACGAAACTTAGTGAAATTAAACTCACAAAACACATCACCAAAGTTAACACTAACGTTTTCTTTCTTGCAATCTATCTTAACATCAACAGTGTTCAAGAAAGGTATACCAAATATAATGGGACAAAAATCATCTTGTGGAGAACCAAGAACTAGAAAATCAGTAGGATATTTTATCTTCTCACAGAAGACTTCAATGTCTCTAACAATCCCAAGTGGTGTGATGGTGTCTCTATTTGCAAGTTTAATAGTAACATCAGTGTCTTCTATTTCAGTGGGTGCAATATCATTCATAATTTCTTGATAAAGAGTAAAAGGGATAGCACTCACGCTAGCACCCAAATCACATAAGCCATGATAACAATGATCCCCTATTTTAACTGAAATAACAAGCATGCCAACAACGGGTCTATTCTTATCTTTAGTATCTGGTTTGGCAATTCTAGCAGCTTCACCAACGAAATAAATAACACCGACCAAGAGATCTTTAACCATAGCAACACTAGGTTCTACTTTAATTTGTTCAAGAGGTCTAGGTGCTCTGATATTACTTTTGTTAACCACAGTTGAGACTTTAGCATGTTCATTTATCCTAATAGGGAAAGGTGGTTTCTCAATATAAGCAGTAGGCACAACTGGATCAACATTGTAAATGATAGTTTCATCTTTAATTATAACAGGCTCTTCAATCTTTTCTTTAATAGGTGGGTGATATTTAAACCATTTCTCCTTAGGGAGATCAACATGAGTAGCAAAAGATTCACAAAAAGAGGCTACTATCTCAGAGTCAAATCCATATTTAGTGCTAAACTTTTGAAAAGCATCTGTATCCATAAATGATTTAACACAATCGAACTTAAGTGTTATACCTGAGTCATTACCTTTGTCGAGTTCCGAATCTTTAGAGTTGCGTTTAATTCTTTCTAGAAGGTCCCACCTAAATTCAATAGTTTTCTTCATAAAAGATCGAATCGAAGAAGAATCGAGCATGGTTTGATTATCATGAGAAAGCCGAGCATAAAATTTTTGTAAGATAATTTCCCTTGAGAGCTCATGATTGGGGCATGTATACATCATGTATTTAAGCCTACCCAAGCTTGAGCGATACTTTATCCTTCACGAGGCCAAGAATTATATATGTAATTCCGATCACGATGAACTAGATGCATAGGATAAAACATTTGATGAAATTCCAATTTCAATCGATTCCAGTCCCAGGCTCAAATATCATCACATAGCCTATACCATTTCAATGCTTCCCCCCCCCCAAAGATAAAGGGAAAACCTTTTTCTTAACTTCATCTTCGGGTAAATCTGCAAGCTTAAATAATCCACAAACTTCATCCACATAGATTAGATGCATATCATGATGTAGTGTTTCATCTCCTGCACAAGGATTAGATAGCAGTTTCTCTATCATATCCGAAGGAATCTCATAACCAATATTTTCAGTAGGTGCAGCGGGTTGAGGAGCAACTCTTTGTGCTTCTGGTCGAGGTGAAGCTACCCCGAACAAGCCCCTCAAAGGATTGTTTTCTATAGTAACAAGTGACAGTAAATTTCAGCATGTAATATAAATTTTTCCTTTCCAAATTTCACTTACCAGAGGCGCTTCACTCCCCGGCAATGGCACTAGAAAAGAGTCTTGATGACCCACAAGTATAGGGGATCAATCGTAGTCCTTTCGATAAGTAAGAGTGGCCAACCCAACGAGGAGCAGAAGGAAATGACAAGCGGTTTTTAGCAAGGTATTTTCTGCAAGCACTGAAATTGTCGGTAACAGATAGTTTGATAGCAAGATAATTTGTAAAGAGAAAGTAATAGTAACAATAACAAAAGTGCGAAAAGGTAGCCCATTCCTTTTTGTGGCAAAGGACAGGCCGGAACGTTCTCTTATAATAAGCAAAGCATTCTTGAGGACACACGGGAATTTCATCTAGTCACTTTCATCATGTTTATTTGATTTGCGTTCGCTACTTTGATAATATGATATGTGGGTTGACCGGTGCTTGTGTGCTGTTCTTACTTGAACATGCCTCCCACTTATGATTAACCCCTCTCGCAAGCATCCACAACTATGGAGGAAGAATTAAGATAAAATCTAACCATGTCCTCAAGAACAAAAGTAACTACTCACAAAACATATTCATGTTCTAGATCAGAGGGTATTCAATTGCATAATGGATCTGAACATATAATCTTCCACCAAATAAACCACCTAGCATCAACTGCAAGATGTAATCAACACTAGTAGTCACCCACAGGTACCAATCTAAGGTTTTGATACAAAGATTGAACACAAGAGATGAACTAGGGTTTTGAGATGAGATGGTGCTGTTGAAGATGTTGATGAAGATTGGCCCTCCCATGATGGGAGGTTTGTTGGTGATGACGATAGCTTCGATTTCTCCCTCCCGGAGGGAAGTACCCCCGGCGGAATCACTCCACCGGAGAGCAAAAGTGTTCCTGCCCAAGTTCCGCCTCGAGACGGCGACGCTTCATCCAGAAAGTCCTCCCTTTATTTTTTTCTAGGGCAAAAGACCTTATTTACCAGAAGATGGGCACCGAAAGTGGGCCAGGGAGCCCACTACCCACCAGGGCACACCACGGGGGTAGGCGCGCCCTGGTGCCTAGTGGGTACCTAGGTGGTCTCCTCCGGTACTTCTTTTCTTCAATATTTTTTATATATTCCAAAATAAATCTCTGTAATATTTCAGCTCATTTGGAGATGTGTAGAATAGGTATCTCTAACATAGCTTTTTCAGGTCCAGAATTCCAGCTGCCGGTATTCTCCCTCTTTGTGTAAACCTTGCATATTATGAGAGAAAAGGCACTAGAATTACTCCACAAGGTGTTATATTGAATGAAAACACTATAAATAACAGTAGGAAAACATGATGCAAAATGGACGTATCAGGAACCCGTTATAGTTAAGGATGAAACTATCATTTACAATGTTGATCGAGTTGTGCCTACTGCTTATATTGAGAAACCTTCTTTCCTTGTTAGGATTAAGGAACATGCTAAAGTTTCAACTGTGGTTAACAAAAGTAATATTAGAGCAATTTGGTTACAATCTGGTTTTTATTGGCCTACTGTCGTCAAGGATGCACGTAAGTTTTCTTATCTTGTGAGGCATGTCAAAGAATTGGTAATATAGGTATACGTCAGGAAATGGCTATGAATTATTCACTTGTTATCAAACCATTTGATGTTTGGGAATTTGATTATATGGGACCTTTTCCTTCCTCTAATGGGTATACTCATATTCTAGTTGCTGTTGATTATATTACTAAGTGGGTAGAAGTTATTCCAACTAGTAGTGCTGATCATAACACTTCTATTAAAGTGCTTAAAGAAGTTATTTTTTCGAGGTTTGGAGTCCCTAGATATTTAATGACTAACGGTGGTTCACATTTTATTCATGGTGCTTTCCGTAAGCTTCTTGCTAAATATGATGTTAACCATAGAATTGCATCCCCTTATCATCCTCAGTCTAGTGGTTAAGTTGAATTGAGCAATAGAGAAATCAAATTAATCTTGCAAAAGACCGTTAATAGATCTTGGAAGAATTGGTCTAAGAAACTTGATGGTGCATTATGGGCTTATAGAACTACTTATTAGAATCCTATGCGTATGTCTCCATACAAAATGGTTTATGGGAAAGCATGTCATTTACCTCTTGAGCTAGAACATATAGCATATTGGGCAATTAAAGAACTTAACTATGACTTCAAACTTCCGGTGAAAATAGGTTATTTGATATTAGCTCGTTAGATGAGTGGAGAACCCAAGCTTATGAAAAGGCCAAGTTGTTTAAAGAAAAGGTTAAAAGATGGCATGATAAAACAATTCAAAAACAGGAATTCAAAGTGGGTGAGTATGTTCTATTGTACAACTCTTGTTTCAGATTCTTTGCAGGAAAACTTCTCTCCAAATGGGAAGGACCGTACATCATCGAGGAACTTTATTGTTCCGGAGCTATCAATATCAACAACTCCGAGGGCACTAATCCAAGGGTGGTCAATGGACAAAGAATTAAACATTATATCTAGGTACACCTATTAATGTTGAAACTAATGTTATTCAAACTATGACACCGAAGGAACACATAAGAGAGACCTTCCGGAGTACTCCAGAAACCTGAAAAAGAGTAGGTATTTGATACGGTAAGTAAACCGACTCCAAAATTCCATAAAAATATTTTCTGCCCGTTTTGGAATATTAAAAAAAAACAAATAAGAAACAGCCGAGGGGACCCACGAGCTGCCCAGAAGACACATGGGCGCGCCCTGGTGGCTTGTGGGCCCCTCGTGTGCCTTCCGACTTAGTTTTCTTCTAGAATACTTGTTTCGCAAGATAATTTTTTTTTATATATACCCCCGGATGTTTTGACCACCGTATCGAAAAAATCTCCTGTGTTCTTGTTTCGTGCTATTTTTCTCACAGATCTAGATCGCCATGGCTGCACCAAGTTCTTCCAAGGACAAGTTCTATGAGAAAGTCATCAACCCCTTCCTATCGGAGGAGATGAAACACCCTTAAGCCATTCAAATGCGTGAGGGGGTGCTCCATATCCGGGACGTTCAAGGGCCCAAGAGGACCGGAACCACGAAGGCTAGGCTCGAAGCAGTGGAGCATGAGATCTTCAAGTGCCATGGGATGGTGGAACATGGACTTAACGCCAACCACTCCATGATCATGGAATTCACCCATGAGCACAAGGTGGATGGCAAGGAGATTGGGGATGCCTTCTTCAAGCTCAATGATAGGATCGACTACCTTTAGGGCTAAATTTATGATTTGCAAAACTAGAATTTTGAGTATGAGGCCAGGTTTGAAGGCATGAGTTTAGCTGCAAATTTCAGGACCCCAGAGACACGTTCATCCCTTTATGATGGGGAGCCTATGCCTTGGAGGCCGGAGGACAAGCCTACCTCACCGTCATCACCACCACCCCTGAAGAAGGAGACTTGAGTACATGGGTAAGGGCACCACCCTAGGCTTGTGCCAAGCTTGGCGGAGGTGCGCCGGTATCGTATCACCATCACTTTTATTATCTTTACCTATCTTAGTTCAATCCTGATACGTCTCCAACGTATTTATAATTTTTGATTGTTCCATGATATTATAGTAGCAATCTTGGATGTGTATTATGCAATTATATATCATTTTTGGGACTAACCTATTAACCTAGTGCCTAGTGCCAATTGCTGTTTTTTGCATGTTTTTGGCTTTTTAGGAAAACAGTACCAAACGGAGTCCAAATGCTACAAAACTTTTTGACTATTTTTTCTGGACCAGAAGGGACTCTAGAAGCTTTGGGAGAAGACTTGAAGTGCCAGGAGGCAGCGACAAGCCTGCCAGGCGCGCCCTAAGGGGGGCGCCTTACAGGCTTGTGGGCTCCTCGTGGCACCTCCTGACATAATTCCAGCGCTATAAATTCCCAAATATTATCAATACATTAGAGAGCCACCCGAAATACTTTTTCTTTCGCCTCAAGTTTCTTTTCCTTTGAGATCCCATCTGGAGGCCTTCTCCGGTACTCTGCCGGAGGGGGAATCGATCACGGAGGGCTTCTACATCAACCTTTCCGCCCTTCCGATGATGTGTGAGTAGTTTACCACAGACCTACAGGTCCATAGCTAGTAGCTAGATGGCTTCTTCTCTCTCTTTGATCTTCAACAGAATGTTCCCTTATACGTCTCCAACGTATCTATAATTTTTTATTGTTCCATGCTATTATAGTATCAATCTTGGATGCTTTATATGCAATTATATATCATTATTTTGGGACTAACCTATTAACTTAGTGCCAAGTGCCAGTTGTTCTTTTTTGCCTGTTTTTGGTTTTCCAGAATATTAGTACCAAACGAAGTCCAAATGCCACAAAAAATTTTGGAGATTTTTTTCTGGACAAAAGAGACCCTGGAAGCTTCGGGAGAGGGCTAGAAGATGGAGGAGTAGCCCACAAGGCACCAGGGCACGCCCAGGGGGTAGGCACACCCTGGTGTGTTGTGGGGCCCACATTCATCTTTTTGACCTAATCCCGCCTCTATAAGTTCTCTAAATCGAGAAACCAATAGAGAGCCACCCAAAACACTTTTTTTGCCGTCGCAAGCTTTTGTTCTCGAGAGATCCCATCTAGGAGCCTTTTTTGGCACTCTGTCGGAGGGGGAATCAACAACGGAGGGGTTCTACATCAACCTTGCTGCCCCTCCGATGATGTGTGAGTAGTTTACCACAGACCTACGAGTCCATAGCTAGTAGCTATATGGCTTCTTCTCTCTCTTTGATCTTCAATACAATGTTCTCCTTGATGTTCTTCAAGATCTATTCAATGTAATCACTTTTTGCGGTGTGTTTGTTGGGATCTGAGGAATTGTGAGTTTATGATTAGATTATCTATGAATATTATTTGAGTCTTCTCTGAACTCTTTTATGCATGATTATTATAGCTTTGTTTTCTCTCCGATATATTGATTTGGTTTGGCCAACTAGATTGTTTTTTCTTGCAATGGGAGAGGTGCGTTGTGATGGGTTCGATCTTGTGGTGCCCAACCCCAGTGACAGAAGGGGACATGACACATATTTTTATAGTTGCCATTAAGGATAAAAAGATGGGGTTTATTCATGCGTGAGTTTACTTTGTCTACATCATGTCATCTTGCTTAAGGCGTTACTCTGTCCTTTATGAACTTAATACTCTAGATGCATGCTGGATAGCGGTCGATATGTGGAGTAATAATTGTAGATGCATGCAGGAGTCAGTCTACTTGTCTCGGACGTGATGCCTATGTAAATGATCATTGCCTTACATATTGTCATGATTATTCGCTTTTCTATCAATTGCCCAACAGTAATTTGTTCACCCACCGTATGCTATTTTCAAGAGAGAAGCCTCTAGTGAAAACTATGGCCCCCGGGTCTATTTTTATCATATATCAAAAACCAGAAATACCTTGCTGCTATTTTATTTACTTTATTTTATTTTGTATTTTTGTTCTATCTATCTATCTATCTATCTGTCTATCTATCTATCTATCTATCTATCTATATATATATATCTATCTATCTATCTATCACTACAAATTTGATCCTTGCAATTAACCGCCGAGGGACTGACAACCCCTTGTTTGCGTTGGGTGCAAGTATTTGTTATTTTGTGTGTAGGTGCTGCTAACGAGGTGGTGTGTGATTCTCCTACTGGATTGATAGCCTTGGTTTCTAACTGAGGGAGATACTTATCTCCACTATACTGCATCATCCTCTCCTCTTCGAGGAAATCCCAATGCAGCTCACAAGTAGCATTCTCCTCGATGTTCTTGGAGATCAATTCGATGTAATCCTTTTTTGCGGTGTATTTGTTGGGATCCGATGAATTGTGGTTTATGATCAGATTATTCATGAATATTATCTGAGTCTTCTCTGAACTCTTTTATGCATGATTATTATAGCTTCGTATTTCTCTTCGATCTATTAATTTGGTTTGGCCAACTAGATTGATTTATCTTGCTATGGGAGAGAGGTGCTTTGTAATGGGTTCAATCTTGCGGTGCTCTATATCCCAATGACAATGGTAGGCACTTGTTCTTAAACTTGAGAGAAGATTCATTCGTACCCATCCTACTTTGCAAATATTGTTTTATGAGTTGCCGGTTATAAAAAACCCTAGGGCCAAGAAGATAGCTACACTTGTCCTCATGAATGAATTTGGTTACATAGTGCGAGAAGCTAGAGAGATCTTTGATTTCTATGGTGTGAATCATGAAAACCAGTAAAATACATATACAATGGTGATTACTTGTTGAGATATTTATTTTGCGATGACCACACCTTTAATGAGAATACCAAAAAGTAAGTCCCTCCTTTGAATATAATTCAACAAGTTTTCAATTGTATTAATAAGCAATAGTCTTGGATTGTAACCGATAATCAAGAGGGATTTGCGGATGGTCAACTTGCTAGTGCTAAAATTTCTGTGGATGATGTCTTTCATATTGTCTTTGAAAAGCCTCCCGATAAAAACACATCTTTGGATGAGAAAACGAAAGATATCAACACTTGAAACTATGCATTACGCCTAGCTAGGGGCGTAAAACAATAGCGCTAGTTGGGAGGCAACCCAATAGTAATCTTAAATTTTCTTGTTCTTTTTCTGTTTTTGAGTGTGCACACAATTACGCTACTGTTATGGTTGTGTTTTTGTGTTTTAATTAGTGTTTGTGCCAAGTAAAGTCTTTGGGATGATTTGGATGATAGTTGATTTGATTCTGTGAAAAAATAGAGCCTTTTGTGTCCAGTAGCAGAATTTCTAAAATTCACTGGAACATGCTTTTGATCTGAATTTCTTATACATGATTGATATACGAATTCTCCACGTAGTCCTAATGTTTAAGAATTTTTGGAGTTACAGAAGTATGATCAATATTCTGGTTTCTACACACTGTTCTTTTTTCGACAGATTCTATTTTTGGTGCATTGTTTGCTTCTTTTGATGAAACTATGGATTGTATCGGGGGGTATAAGCCATGGAGAAGTTAGAATATAGTAGGTATAATGCAATAATAAAATATGAATGGGTTTACAACAGTACCTAAAGTAGTGATTTGCTTTTCATACTAATGGATCTCACGTAGATTGTGTTGAGTTTTTTGTGCTGAAGTTTTCAAGTTTTGAGTGAGATCATGATGGATGAAGGAATAAGGAGTGGCAAGAGCCTAAGCTTGGGGATTCCCGAGGCACCCCAAGGTAATATCCAAGGACTCCCATGCAACTAAGCTTGGCGATGCCCCGGAAGGCATCCCCTCTTTCTTCTACCAACCATCGGTAATTTTACTTGGAGCTATATTTTTATTCATCACATGATATGAGTTTTGCTTGGAGAGTCATGTATTATATGAGTCTTTGCTTTGTTTTCTTTTTAGTTTGTCACAATCATCTTTGCTGGACACACCTATTTAAGAGGGACACGCATTATTCGTGATTTGTTAGAATACTCTATGTGCTTCACTTAAATCTTTTGTGCTTCACTTAAATCTTTTGAGCTAGGCAGTTGCTCTAGTGCTTCACTTATATTTTTTAGAGCACGGCGGTGGTTGCACTTTCATGCTTCACTTATATCTTTTTGAGAGTTGATAAAAGTAATGGTAATTAGTACGGGTTATGAATTTGGTCCTAATTTGATAGGTATTCAAGAGGGATATAATAAAAAGTTCCATGTAGATCACTGAATATGATAAGTTTGATTCCTTGAAATAGTTTTGCGATATAAAGGATGTAATATGTGGTTTGTGCTAGTGAGTAATCATGGTTTAGTAAGAATATTGGTGTTAAGGTTTGTGATTCCCGAAGCATGCACGTATAGTCTCTCGTTATGCTATGAAATTGAAGCATGCTTTATTATTGATTGTCTTCCTTATGAGTGGCGGTCGGGGACGACCGATGGTATTTTCCTACCAATTTATCCCCCTAGGGGCATGCGTAGTAGTACTTTGCTTCGAGGATAATAACTTTTGCAATAAGTATGTGAGTTCTTTTGACTAATGTGAGTGCATGGATTATACGCACTCTCACCTTTCCGCAATTTGCTAGCCTCTTCGGTACCATGCATTGCCCTTTCTCACCTTGAGATGTGGTGCAAACTTCGCCGATGCATCCAAACCCTGTGATATGATATGCTCTATCACACATAAGCCTCCTTATATCTTAATCAAAACAACCACCATACCTACCTATTATGGCATATCCATAGCCATTCCGAGATATATTGCCATGCAACTTCCACCATTCTGTTTTATTATGACACACATCATCATTGTCATATTGCTTTGCATGATCATATAGCTAACATAGTATTTGTGGTTCAGCCACCATTCATCATTTTTGAAACATGTTACGCTAGATCATTGCACATTCCGGTACACCGCCTGAGGCATTCATATAGAGTCATATTTTGTTCTAGTATCAAGTTGTAATTTTGAGTTGTCAATAAATAGAAGTGTGATGATCATCATTATTCATTAGAGCATTGTCCGAGTGAGGCAATAGAAAAAGGAGGCCAAAAAGAGCCCACAAAAAAAGAGGCAAAAAAGGGCCCAACAAAAAAATGATGAGAGAAAAAGATAGAAGGGGCAATGTTACTATTCTTTCCACCCTTGTGCTTCAAAGTCGCACCATGTTTTTCATATAGAGAGTCTCCTATGCTTTCATTTGCATTTAACTAGTGGGAATTTTTTGTTATAGATCTTGGCTTGTATATTCCAATGATGGGCTTCCTCAAATGCCCGAGGTCTTCCTGAGCAGGCAAGTTGGATGCACACCCACTTAATTTTATTTCTGAGCTTTCATTCACTTATAGCTCATAGTGCACCCGTTGCATTGCAATCCCTACTCCTTGCATTGACATCAATTGATGGGCATCTCCATAGCCTGTTGATTAGCCTCGTCGATGTGAGACTTTCTACCCTTTTTGTCTTCTCCATATTATCCCCATCACCATACTCTATTCCACCCATAGTGTTTTATCCATGGCTCGCGCTCATGTATTGCGCAAGAGTTGAAAAAGCTGAAGCGCGTTAAAAAGTATGAACCAATTGGTTGGCTTGTCATCGGGGTTGTGCATGATAAATACTTTGTGTTAACAAGATGAAGCATGACAAGGCTATATGATTTTGTAGGGATAAGGTTCTTCACCATTAATATTTTGAAAGACAAGATTGTTTATTAGTATGCCTTATTATTATTGTTTTTATGTCAAACTATAGACTATTGCTTTGAATCATTTGAATCTTAATATTCATGCCACAAAAGAAAGATTACATCATGAACATGATAGGTAGCATCCCACATCAAAAATTCTATTTTTATCATTTACCTACTCGAGGACGAGCAGGAATTAAGCTTGGGGATGCTTGATACGTCTCCAAAATATCTATAACTTTTTATTGTTCCATACTATTATATTATCAATCTTGGATGTTTTATATGCAAGTATGTGCAATTATATATCGTTTTTTGCACTAACCTATTAACTTAGTGCCAAGTGCCGGTTGCTGTTTTTGCCTGTTTTTGGTTTTCCAGAATATCAGTACCAAACGAAGTCCAAATGCCACGAAACTTTTTGGAGAATTTTTTCAGGACAAAAGAGACCCTGTAAGCTTCGGGAGAGTGCCAAAAGATGTAGGAGTAGCCCACAAGGCACCAGGGCGCGCCCTGGTGGGTTGTGGGTCCCATGTTCAGCTTTTTGGCCTAATTCCGCCTCTATAAATTCTCTAAAATTGGGAAACCAACAGAGCGCCACCCGAAACACTTTTTCCACCACCACAAGCTTCTGTTTTTGAGAGATCCCTTCTGGCGGCCTTTTCTGGCACTCTGCCAGAGGGGGAAACAACCACAGAGGGGTTCTACATCAACCTTGCTGCCCCTCTGATGATGTGTGAGTAGTTTACCACAGACCTACGGGTCTATAGCTAGTAGCTAGATGGCTTCTTCTCTCTCTTTGATCTTCAATACAATGTTCTCCTTCATATTCTTGGAGATCTATTCGATGTAATCACATTTTGAGGTGTGGTCTTCTCTGAACTCTTTTATTCATGATTATCATAGCTTTTTATTTCTCTCCAAATTATTGATTTGGTTTGGCCAACTAGATTGATTTTTCTTGCAATGGGAGAGGTGCTTTGTGATGGGTCCGATCTTGCGGTGCTCAATCCTAGTGACAGAAGGGGACATGACATGTATCTATATCGTTGCTATTAAGGATAAAAATATGGGGTTTATTCATCCGTGAGTTTACTTTGTCTACGTCATGTCATCTTGCTTAAGGCGTTACTTGATATGTCTCCAACATATCTATAATTTGTGAAGTATTCATGCCATGTTTACAACAATTCTATATGGTTTTGGTATGATTTGAATGGAACTAACCCAGACTGATATTGTTTTCAGTAGAACTACCGTGGTGTTGTTTTTTGTGCAGAAAAAGAAGTTCTCGGAATGGTCTGAAACTTTTTGATGATTTTTTTGGAACAAAAGAGACCCCCCCCGAAGCTTCGTGGCAAGGCCAGAAGAGCCACAAGGGCCCCACAAGCCACCAGGGCATGCCTAGGGGGGTGGTGGTGCCGTGGTGGCTTGTGGGCCCGTCGAAGCCCATCTTGATGTGAGATCGATGCAAAAAAATCCTATAAATAGAGAAACCCCCAGAAATAACCCTAGTACTTCGACTCCGCCACAACAAGCCTCTGTACCTTTGAAATACCATCTCGAGCCCTGTTCTGGCACCCTGCCAGAGGGGGAAATCATCACCGGAGGCCATCTTCATCATCCTGACGGCGACCATGATGAGGAGGGAGTAGTTCACCCTCGAGGCTAGGGGTATGTACAAGTAGCTATGTGTTTGATCTCTCTCTCTCTCTCTCGTGTTCTTGATTTGGCATGATCTTGATGTACCACGAGCTTTGTTAATATAGTTGGATCATATGGTGTTTCCCCCCTCTCTATCTTGTTGTGATGAATCGAGTTTTTACCTTTGAGGTTTCACTATTATTGGATTCAATACATTCTTAGATTTGAGAACACCTGATGTATGTCTTGCATATGAATACCCGTGGTAATAATGGGGTATTATATTGATTCACTTAATGTATGTTTTGGAATTCAACTCGCGGATTCCCGAGGTGACATTGGGGTAATCTATGCATAGGGGTTGATGCGCGTTATCGTCCTACTTTCTCTGATAGAAATCTTGGGGCACTCTTTGAAGTTCTTTGTGTTGGATTGAATATTATGAATCTTAAGTTGTTTGATGCATATCATATAATTAACTCACGGATACTTGTGGTGACATTGGAGTATCTAGGTGACATTAGAGTTGGTTGATGCGTATCATATGGTGTTATTTTAGTATGAACTCTAGGGCTGTTCGTGACACTTATAGGAATAGCTCAATAGATTGATCGAAAAGGATAACTTTGAGGTGGTTTCGTACCCTACAAACAATTTCATCTTATGTTCTCCGCTAGATAAGAACTTTGGAGTGATTCTTTGTCGCACGTTGAGGGATTCTTATATGATTCAATTATGTTAGCACTGTTGAGAGATTGCACTAGTGAAAGTATGAACCCTAGGCCTTGTTTTCAAGCATTGCAATACCGTTTGTGCTCCGTTTTATCACTTGCTACCTTGATGTTTTATATTTTCATATTACAAAAACCTATATCTACTATCCATAGTACACTTGTATCACCATCTCTTCACCGAACTAGTGCACCTATACAATTTGCCATTCTATTGGGTGTGTTGGGGACACAAGAGATTTCTTGTATTTGATTGCAGGGTTGTTTGAGAGAGACCATCTTCATCCTACGCCTCCCACGGATTGATAAACCTTAGCTCATCCACTTCAGGGAAATTGGCTACTGTCCGACAAAACTTTGCGCTTGGAGGCCCAACACGAGTCTACAAGAACAAGTTGTGTAGTAGACATCAAGATCTTTTCTGGCGCCGCTGCCGGGGAGGTGAGTGCTTGAAGGTATATCTTTAGATATTGCAATTGAATCTTTTAGTTTCTTGTTTTATCACTAATTTGGTTTATAAAAGAAAACTACAAAAAAATGGAATTGAGGTTGCCTGATATTATTCATTTTTATAATGTCTTTCTTGAAAATGATGGATCAGAAAATTGTGCTCAATTGATAGAAGAAGAATTCAATAAAATGTTTGGCATAAAATCTATGTATGATAAGCATGATTGCAATGTTGCTAGTATGAATTCTTTGAATATCCATGGTCCTAGTGATATGCAAAGCCATAAGCTTGGGGATGCTTTGTTTGATGAATATGATCTTTTTAGTCCCCTTACTTTTGATGAACAAATTTATTATGATGAAAGCATGCCTCCTATTTATGATGATTATATTGATGAAAGTGGGTCTGGAAGAATGTCAACTCTAGGTAGTATTGATCCCACTATTTTGGAGGGTGTTGCATCTTATTGTAATAATTATGAAAGTGGATTTGGAGAGGTCATGACTTTATTTAGTGATGAATCCACTATTTTGGAAGAGGTTTCAATTGATTATGACAATAAAGTTCCTATATATGATGATTATGGTGATGAAATGTATGCTATAAAGAATGATGATAACCATGAAACTTGTCATCATGATTTTAATTTTCAATTAGATTATGCCAATCAAGTATCGCATGATAGTTATTTTGTTGAGTTTACTCCCACTACTATTCATGAGAATAATTTTGCTTATGTGGAGAGTAATAAAATTTCTATGCTTGTAGATCATGAAAGGAATGCTCTATGTGATAGTTATATTGTTGAATTCATTCATGATTCTACTGAAAATTATTTTGAGAAAGGAACATATGCTTGCAGGTATTGCAATAATATAAAGTTTCCTCTCTATGTGTTGAAAGTTTAGAAGTCATGCTTGTTTTGCCTTCCTATGCTAGTTGATTCTTGTTCCCATAAATTGTTTGCTCACAAAATCCCTATGCATAGGAAGTGTGTTAGGCTTAAATGTGCTAGTCATATGTTTCATGATGCTCCCATTATGTTTCAATTCTTTACTTTTCTGTGAGCATCATTAAAATCATCATGCCTAGCTAAAAAGGCATTAAAGAAAAGCGCTTGTTGGGAAACAACCCAATATTTAAACCTACTCTAGTAATCATGTTTTATAGCTTTTTTAAATAAAGTTCCAAGTAAAGCCTTTGGGATAGTGTGGATGATAGTTACTTGATTCTGTGCAAAAACAGAAACTTTTGTGCGCAGTCAAGGAGTTTCTATAATTCACTAGAACGTGATTTTGATCTGAAAGTTTTACACGTGATTGATATACAAATTCCCTATGTTGTCCTAATTTTTTTGATTTTTAGAGTTGCAGAAGTATGGTCATTGTTCAGATCATTACAGACTATTCTGTTTTTGACAAATTCTGTTTTCAATGCATATTTTGCTTGTTTTTTAGTTTCTATGGCTTATATTGGTGAATATAAATTGTAGAAATGATAGGGTACAGTAGACATTGTGTGAGAAAAATTGTGAATGTTGTCTTGATAGTACCAAAGTGAATGATTTGCTCTTTATCATACTAACCTATCTCATGAAGTTCCGTTAAGTTTTCTGTGATTGAAGTTTTCAAGTTTTGGGTGAGATAACGATATGAGGAGAATAAGGAGTGGCAATACCCAAATCTTGGGGATTCCCAAGGCACCCCAAGGTAATATTCAAGGAATATCCAAGAAACTAAGCTTGGGGATGCCCCGGAAGGCATCCCCTCTTTCGTCTTCAACATTATCGGTAACCTCACTTGGAGCTATATTTTTATTCATCACATGATATGTGTTTTGCTTGGAGTGTCATTTTATTTTATTGAGATTTGTTTTATGTTATTTAGAATGATATTTTATATCTTTTATTTCAATAAAAGTGTCAAGGATAGCCTTCACCATGCTTAGTTTGCAAGTATTTGAGTTGCTGTTTAAAAACACAAAGTTGCATGCTATTGCGTGAATTCTCTAGAAAAGTAAGAATGTGATAAAATGTTGGAATTTTGACACAATAAGGTATAATAAAGTTTCTACAGTGTGGTAAATTTTCAGAATTTTTTGAGTTAAATAAGTGTGGATCCTTCTTCATCCTTTACAGACTTTCCTGTTTAGATAGATTGCTCTTATGATTGCATATGTTTGTTTGTTTAATGATTCTAGTTGAGGATATGAGTTTTAAATATGCAGAGGCATTTAATACGCAATGTTTAATAATAATTTGAGTTATTTGTTATAGTATAGAATAATAAGGTTTTGCATTGATTTACACTAACTTATCTCACGAGTTCTTGTTGAATTTTGTGTGGATGAAGTTCTTAAGATTTAAGGAAACCGTGATATGAGAGGAATTAAGGAGACACAAGAGCTCAAGCTTGGGGATGCCCAAGGCATCCCAAGATAATATTCCAAGAAGTCTCAAGCATCTAAGGTTGGGGCCCCAGTAGGCATCCGACCTTTCTTTTTCAACAATTATCTGTTAGCTTTGGTTGAGCCTAAGTTTTTGCTTCTTCACATGATATGTGCTAATCTTGGATTGTCATTTTATTTTATTTTCTTTGCTGTTTGAATAAAATACTTAAGATCTAAAATTTAAAATTAGAGAGAGTCCTCAGACAGCTACCTATTTACTTAACTACTCATTTGATCTTCACTTATATCTATTTGGAGTAGTTTGTCATTTACTCTTGTGCTTCACTTATATCCTAAGAGTAAATTGTTGAATGAACTGAATACCATAAATGTGAATTTATATGTGCTTCATATGCTTGTATCATACCTAGTTGTAGCTTCACATTGGGTCTAGAAAGCAAAAAGCAAAATCTAGTGAAGTTTGATAATCACAATATTGGTCATACAAGCAATTCATGAATGATTAGTATAAGGAAGAGAACTTTTACATATAAATATATTATCTTGGACATATTTTATGATTGTGAATACCCATTAATTATTTTCAAACTTGAGCAAATTAGTTGAAGTTGGACAAGGAAGACAACGTAATGCGTTATGCTTGGGTATATTTGCCTAGAAGTTATATTGTTATGGATCCTCCAACATGGGGTGCTTGCTTAGGACCTTTTGCTAGCCAAAACTTCGTACTGAGTAGAGATACTACTTGTGCATCCAAAAACCCTTAAACCCAGTTTCTTGCAATGAGTGTCCACCATATCTACCTATGGATTGAATAAGATCCTTCAAGTAAGTTGTCATTGGTGCAAAAAGCAATAAAAAGTGCTCCTAAAATATGTATGATCTTTTATTGCAAGGGAAAATATGCGTTGTACGAACTTGTGATCGTAAAGAAATAAAAGTGACGGACTACATAATAAAGCTTGCTATCACAAGGGGCAATATAAGGTGGCGTTCCTTTGCATTAAGAGCTTGCACATCCAAAAATCAAAAGCACATGACAACCTCTGTTTCCCTCTGCGAAGGGCCTATCTTTTAATTTATGTATTTACTTTTATGCAAGAGTCAATAAGTATTTATCCTCATTTCAACCTTAATTATTCTTTAGTTGGCAAGCATCATGTGGTATGGAAAGATCCAGGCACATATGGCCAGTTAAATATATTTGACCATGAATTATTATTGTTGACAATTATCTCTATGATAAATAAGTTGGGAGGCGAAACATTAAGACCCTATCTTTCTCTGTGTTCGATGGATGCCATTTGTTCTAAAAATATGCTTTGAGTACTACTCCCTCCGTTTTTATTTAGTTTGCGTATTAGCTTTGGTCAAAGTCAAGCTTTGCAAACTTTGACCAAGTTTATAAACAAAAATATTAACATATACAATAACATATCAATACCATTAGATTTATTATTGAATGTACTTTCACATCATATAAATTTGCGATGATAAATCTTTTTATTCTTTTCTATAAACTTGGTCAAACTTTATGAAGTTTGACTTCAGTCAACTCTAATATGCGGAGTAAATAAAAACGGAGGGAGTAGCAATCATAGAAGACTATATGATAATTGAGTATGTGGAGCTCTTACTTAGACTTTGTTGAAAATAAGTTGAATTGCAATTGTTTGGTGACTAAGAACATAGGTTGTTATGTTTCAAGAGAATGCATTGTTTGAACCATAACATATGAATTGATTGCTACTTTATCATGATGAGTTTTATGAGAAAGAGTTTCTGTTATGATGCCTGGAAAAGTGATTGAAATTATCATTGATCAAACTTATGCACTATGCTAGCATTCACACTTCATAAATTATTTATTTTATCATTTACCTACTCGAGGACGAGCAAGAATTAAGGTTGGGGATGCTGATACGTCTCCAATGTATCTACAATTTATGATGTATTCATGCCATGTTTACAACAATTCTATATGGTTTTGGTATGATTTGAATGGAACTAACTCGGACTGACGCTATTTTCAGCAGAACTACCGTGGTGTTGTTTTTTGTGCGGAAATAAAAGTTCTTAGAATGGGCTGAAACTTTTTGACGATTTTTTTGGAACAAAAGAGACCCCCCGAAGCTTTGTGGGAAGGCCAGAAGAGCCACGAGGGGCCCACAAGCCACCAGGGGACGCCCAGGGGGGGTGGTGGTGCCGTGCTGGCTTGTGGACCCATCGTAGCCCATCTTGACGTGAGACCGACGCCAAAAAATCCTATAAATAGAGAAACCCCCAGAAATAACCCTAGAACTTGACTCCGCCGCTGCAAGCCTCTGTACCTTTGATATACCGTCAGGAGCCCTGTTCCGGCACCCTGTCGGAGGGGGAAATCATCACCGGAGGCCAACTTCATCATCTCGGCGGCCACCTTGATGAGGAGGGAGTAGTTCTCCCTCGAGGCTAGGGGTATGTACAAGTAGCTATGTGTTTGATCTCTCTCTCTCGTGTTCTTGATTTGGCACGATCTTGATGTACTGCGAGCTTTGTTAATATAGTTGGATCATATGGTGTTTCCCCCCCTCTCTATCTTGTTGTGATGTATCGAGTTTTTACCTTTAAGGTTTCACTATTATCAGATTGAATACTTTGTTGGATTTGAGAAACTTGATGTATGTCTTGCATATGAATACCCGTGGTGACAATGGGGTATTATATTGATTCACTTGATGTATGTTTTGGCACTCAACTCGTGGATTGCTGAGGTGACATTGGAGTAATCTATGCATAGGGGTTGATGCACATTTTCGTCCTACTTTCTAAGGCAGAAATCTTGGGGCACTCTTTGAAGTTCTTTGTGTTGGATTGAATACTATGAATCTGAAGTTGTTTGATGCATCGTATAATTGAATCACGGATAGTTGTGGTGACATTGGAGTATCTAGGTGACAATAGAGTTGGTTGATGCGTATCATATGGTGTTATTTTAGTATGAACTCTAGGGTTGTTCATGACACTTATAGGAATAGCTCAATAGATTGATCAGAAAGGATAACTTTGAGGTGGTTTCGTACCCTACAAACAATTTCATCTTATGTTCTCCGGTAGATAAGAACTTTGGAGTGATTCTTTGTCGCACGTTGAGGGATTGTTATATGATTAAATTATGTTAGCACTGTTGAGATATTGCACTAGTGAAAGTATGAACCCTAGGCCTTGTTTTCAAGCATTGCAGTACCATTTGTGCTCCATTTTATCTCTTGCTACCTTGTTGTTTGTGTGACGCCCCCGGCACGATCGCGCGCTAATCATACACGCAAATGCACACGATCAAGCCTAAGGACTCACGGGAAGATATCACAACACAACTCTAAAACATAAATAAAGTCATACAAGCTTTATATTACAAGCCAGGGGCCTCGAGGGCTCGAATACATAAGCTTGCGAACAAGCGTCAGCGGAAGCATCAGATATCTGAGTACAGATATGAAATAGAAACAGAAAGGCCTTTAGAAAGGCGGGGCAAAATAAAACACTACGATCGAAAGGCGAAGGCCTCCTGCCTGGGACCCTCCGATCCTACTCCTGGTCGTCAGTCAACTCGTAGTAGTATCCATCCTCTGGGTAGTAGTAGTAGCGATCGTCGGGGCATCTGTCTCAGGGGGCTCCGTCCTCTGGTCACGTCAAACTGATATGGGGAGAAAAAGGAAAACAAAGCAACCGTGAGTACTCAGAAGTACTCAGCAAGCAAGGATCTACACTACATATGCAACATTATCAAGGGAAGGCTGTATATGTGGACTGGGCTGCAGAAATGCCAGAATAGAGAGAAGGCCTAGTCCTATCGAAGACTAGCATCTTCAGCGGTCTTGCAGCAGTAGAAGAGAGTAGAACAATACCATATAATGTAGCAGTAATAATATCAACCTCACCCAGAGATCCTTTCTCGACTCCCTGCGAGAAAGCAATCCCAGAGCCATAAAGTCATCAAACCTCGTCCTGAGACCCTTTCTCGGCTCCCTGCGAGAAGCAATCCCAGAGCCATACATACAGGTCTCATCACAGGTATCCAGTTCTAGTTGTATCGATCGGGATACAACTTCGAGTGTCCTTTACCGTAGGACAGGCTATCGATAGAAGTATTCTTCCCTGCAGGGGTGCACCAACTTACCCAACACGCTCGATTAACTTCGGCCGGACACACTTTCCTGGGTCATGCCCGGCCTCGGCCAAACGACACATCGCAACCCTACCTACAGCTCAGCAGAGAGGTCCCCGCCGGTCTACATCCTAAGCGCAAGGGGGTCTTGGCCATCGCCCCTCGCCCTCCGGGTCGTTGCGCACAGGGTGGATACCAGCATCGCCTCGGGTGGCCGACACGATCCGACCGTGCCGCCATGCTGAACTGGACGTCTGACAGAGCTTTCGGCTGATGCATACGATGCAGAACGCCCATACTATGCCCACGTGATGGTTAGTGCTATCAGACCAGAGGCCTGCTCGGATCAAATATCCAAATCGCTAGGACTAGGGGCTTGCGGTAACGAGCAGAGACTCACGAAAGATGTGACCCCGTCGCCCCATCTCGAGGACTTGCGGCAAGGGTTAAGAATGCCCGGCCGCGCCTCGTATTCACCACTCGGGCACCACACTGGCAACCCGCCTTCACATCACACGCGGGTACCCCTCAGGGTCGACCCGCCTTTCCAAGTAACATTGTAAGGTCCAAGTATCCGTGTGTCCATAACATCAGGGAATCCGAGGTATCACCCTCGTTGAATTCCCACTCGATGTATCCGTCAAGGTGAACTAGGAGGAATCACCCTCACTGGGTCCACACTTGAGGTGTTGTACGACAGCGTCGTTATCGGAAGCGGTGAAGGAGGAATCACCCTCGATGACCATGACCGAATAGCTACTCTACAGAGTTAACATCAGAAGTGCTACAAGAGGTTTCACCCTCGGCACTCGATAGTAACGCTGCAGTGTCGTTACAACTAAGGGGGGTGATGTGCGGTGTCGGGTCCTGGTCTTCAATCCCATTGATCGGGTCTTCTGACGATCCAGCGCGGCAGTCGGGATAAGTGGGGTCACTGATGGTCTCTACCCAGCCTATACTAAGCAGTGTAGGATATGCAGGTAATTATCAACAGCAGGCGACAATAAACAGGCTATGCATCAGAATAGGTAAAGTAGTAGCAGCAGCAATTCTAATGCAAGCATGAGAATATAGAATGGGCGATATCGGGATGATCAAAGGTGGGGCTTGCCTGGTTGCTCGGGCAAGAGAGAGAGGGATCGTCAACGGTGGCGTCGGGCTCCTGAGTTGCGTCGGTCTCGGGAACTGCGTCAGTACCGGGGTCTATCGAGAGAGAAGAGGGGGAAGGAAACAGTATAAATACACAGCTAACATGAGCAACTCAAAGCATAACATAGCAATACGCGGTGACAGAGGTGATCTAACGCAGTGCCGGGTGATACTGGCGAAGGGGGGAATTCATCCGGGAAAGTATTCCCGGTTTCGGACATTTGTCAGACAGATGACCGGAGGGGAAAGGTTGCATGTTCTGATAGTTAGAGACGTGTGGCGGACGAACGGACCGCGTATTCGGATTCGTCTCGTCGTTCTGAGCAACTTTCATGTAGAAAGTATTTTCATCCGAGTTACGGTTTATTTAATATGATTTTCTAAAGTTTTTATTAATTTCTGGAATTTAATTAATTATTTAAATTAACATTATCCGAAACAGTGTCTTGCTGACGTCAGCATGACGTCAGCATGACGTCAGGACCAGTGGGTCCCACCTGTCATAGGCTGTTAGGTTAATTAGTGATTAACTAATTAAATTACTGTTTAATTAACACTAACTACTTAATTAAATTAACCTAATCAGGATTAATTAACTAATTAATTAATTAGTTTAATTATTTTATTTTTTTTGTTTTAGCTTTTGTTTTAGCTTTTGTCTTTTTCTTTTATTCTTAATTCATATATCTCTGATTAGTAAATAGTTAGGCCCCAAACCGAATTTTGTAAGAAGGGAGACCTAGTCCATAAATACCAGTGCTTTATTCCCTAACACCTAAAATTAGTTTGGGCAAAACATCATTTCATACTTAAATTAGATTTAATAAATGGTTATTAAATATTGTTTTTAGTCGCTGTTTGTGGATGTTCGAGCCACTTACCCAATTCCAATAAGGTTGGTTTCAATTTTTGAATGGTCTCTGGAATATTTGCTATTTATCTGACATTTTAGTTTTCATGTTGGTCAACTTTTATATTTCACTTTCATTTAAATTCGAATTTGACTTAGGAGTTGAAATGCAATATGGTGTTAATGATGGTCATGCACTGTTGATCATGATGACATGGCATAATCAAAAGGGTGATTACTGTAGTTAACCACTGGGGGTGTTACAAATCTCCTCTACTAACAAGAATTCTCGTCCCGAGAATTAAGAAGTAGAAGGAAAAAGTTCGGGGTATTCCGCACGAAGATTATCCTCGCGTTCCCAAGTGGCTTCATCTTCAGTATGATTTGACCACTGTACTTTGAGGAACTTGGTAACCTTCTGACGGGTTCGACGTTCAGCTTCATCGAGAATGCGGATCGGATGCTCCTTATAAGATAGATCATCTTGCAATTCAAGCATCTCGTGATCCACAGATCGGTGCGGAGATTCCTTGAAGCATTTACGGAGTTGCGACACATGGAAGACGTCGTGGATATGAGATAATTGCGGCGGCAATTCCAATTTATACGCCACTTGACCACGTCTAGCAACAACGCGGAAAGGACCAATGTAGCGTGGAGCTAGCTTGCCCTTGATTCCAAAACGGTGAGTGCCCTTCATAGGAGTGACACGTAGATAAGCTCGATCACCAGGTTGATAAGTCAAACCCCATCGTTTGCGATCATAGTTGCTCTTCTGGCGGTCCTGAGCCGCCTTAAGATTTTCTCGGGCAATACGGACTTGTTCTTCGGCGTGTTGAATAATATCCGGCCCAACAAGAGGTCGTTCCCCAGTTTCTGACCAATTCAGAGGGGTTCGACATTTACGTCCATAGAGAACTTCAAAGGGGGCCATTTTCAAGCTGGCTTGATAGCTGTTGTTATAAGAGAACTCGGCATACAGAAGAGATTCTTCCCACTTCTTGCCGAAAGAAATAACACAAGCTCGAAGCATATCTTCAAGCACTTGGTTGACTCGTTCGACTTGGCCTTGAGACTGGGGGTGATATGCTGAACTCCAAGTAATATGAGTTCCCATAGCTTTTTGGAAACTTTCCCAGAAATGACCAGTGAATATGCTGCCACGGTCTGAACTGATCTCCTTCGGAATACCGTGGAGTGATACAATTCTGGAGATATACAACTCTGCTAACTGACTAGCAGTGATCGTCTCCTTGACAGGCAGAAAGTGTGCAACTTTAGAGAGTTGGTCGACGACGACAAGAATAGCATCGTGACCCTTCTGTGACCTGGGAAGTCCTGTAACGAAATCCATCTGAACCTTATCCCATTTCCATAGAGGAATAGGAAGTGGTTGCAGAATTCCAGCAGGTTTCTGATGTTCTGCTTTAACGCGACGACACACATCACATTCAGCAACATATCGAGCAATGTCTTGCTTCATTCTAGACCACCAGTACCTTTGACGGAGATCACGATACATCTTGCTGCTACCCGGATGAATAGACAGCGGGGTATCATGTGCCTCCTTCATGACTTTGTCAGTCATAAGTTCGAAACGAGGTACCACAATGCGGTTTCTGAAATACAAGGTTCCATCTTCAGACAGCGAGAAATCCCTGTACTTTACAAGGTGAAGGTCTTTCTTCATCAGATCAACTTCAGCATCTTTAGCTTGCGCATTCTTAACAGCTTTCTCAAGATCTGGTTGTATCACAAGGTTATTAAGAGAACCCTGTGGAACAATACGCAGATTCAGCTTGCACAATTCTTCAAAAATACGAGGTTGAGCTCGCCTAACCATGAGGTTGTCGCAATAGGACTTGCGGCTTTAGGCATCAGCCATCACATTAGCCTTGCCAGGGGTATAGGAAATACCCAAATCATAGTCCGCAATGGCCTCCATCCATCTTTGCCGACGGAGGTTTAGAGAAGGTTGAGTGAACAAGTACTTCAGACTTTTATGATCCGTGTATATCTCGCAACGATTACCGAGAAGGTAATGTCGCCACAACTGCAGTGCATAGATGACAGCAGCTAGTTCTAGATCATGTACCGGATAATTCTCTTCATGTGGGCGCAACTGGCGAGAGCCATAGGCAATCACTTTACGCTCTTGCATTAGGATACAGCCTAATCCTTCACGGGATGCGTCACAATAGATCACAAAGTCTTTGCAGGTATCTGGACGAGAAGTACTGGGGTATTGTAACGGATTGACATCTGCCCCAGTGGATAAAGAATGTACTCTGGATGTATCCCTGCTCGAACAGCTGGTAGCTGCGTCGCAGGGTGTGGTGGAAACAAACGATCCATCTGAAACAGAGGAAACTCATGATTGTCAAAAGACAAGGAGAAGTATAACCGATCTCGGAGAGAAAGGTTAAACAAAACAATGGAAAGGAAAATGATTATCAGACTAATCAGATCAATGTCAGGGAAATCGCACATATATCCAGCTCTCCGGGTGGACGAGAATTACGAGATCCTAAGTGTCGGCGTTAGTAAACTTTAGTTAACCCGAAAGGAAGAGAGGTCAGAGTCCCAGAGTAAAGATGAGGAATAAAAGATACTAATACCTCCAACCGTTTTCTGTTTTGACAAAATGATTGGGCACCAAATGAAATTTGTAAAATGCGAGAGCTGGCCCACAGTTCACCGTGCTATATACCCAACCACCGAAAACTAGTTCGGGGTGGACATCATTTCATAATTATTTTAGATTAAATAAAAGGTAATTAAATATTGTCTTAAGTCACTGTTTGGGGATGTTTGAGTCACTCACCCAACTCCAATGATGTTGGTTTCAATTTTAGAATAGTCTCTGATTTACTTGCTATTTAATGAACAATTTAGTTTCTATGTTGGACAACTTTTATTTTCCACTTTTATTTAAATTTGAATCTGAGTTAGGAGTTGAAATGCAACATGATGCTAATGATGATTATGCAATGTTAAACATGCTGACTTGTCATTATCAACAGGGTGATTACTGTAGCGTAATACACGGGGTGTTACAAATCTCCTCCACTAACAAGAATTCTCGTCCCGAGAATTAAGAAGTAGAAGGAAAAAGTTCGGGGTATTCAGCACGAAGATTATCCTCGCGTTCCCAAGTGGCTTCATCTTCAGTATGATTTGACCACTGTACTTTGAGG
The DNA here is from genome assembly GCA_011799875.1 of Thinopyrum elongatum. NCBI lineage: Eukaryota > Viridiplantae > Streptophyta > Magnoliopsida > Poales > Poaceae > Thinopyrum > Thinopyrum elongatum. The sequence goes on from CM022303.1 coordinate 505,775,125, forward strand.
AACTTGGTAACCTTCTGACGGGTTCGACGTTCAGCTTCATCGAGAATGCGGATCGGATGCTCCTTATAAGATAGATCATCTTGCAATTCAAGCATCTCGTGATCCACAGATCGGTGCGGAGATTCCTTGAAGCATTTACGGAGTTGCGACACATGGAAGACGTCGTGGATATGAGATAATTGCGGCGGCAATTCCAATTTATACGCCACTTGACCACGTCTAGCAACAACGCGGAAAGGACCAATGTAGCGTGGAGCTAGCTTGCCCTTGATTCCAAAACGGTGAGTGCCCTTCATAGGAGTGACACGTAGATAAGCTCGATCACCAGGTTGATAAGTCAAACCCCATCGTTTGCGATCATAGTTGCTCTTCTGGCGGTCCTGAGCCGCCTTAAGATTTTCTCGGGCAATACGGACTTGTTCTTCGGCGTGTTGAATAATATCCGGCCCAACAAGAGGTCGTTCCCCAGTTTCTGACCAATTCAGAGGGGTTCGACATTTACGTCCATAGAGAACTTCAAAGGGGGCCATTTTCAAGCTGGCTTGATAGCTGTTGTTATAAGAGAACTCGGCATACAGAAGAGATTCTTCCCACTTCTTGCCGAAAGAAATAACACAAGCTCGAAGCATATCTTCAAGCACTTGGTTGACTCGTTCGACTTGGCCTTGAGACTGGGGGTGATATGCTGAACTCCAAGTAATATGAGTTCCCATAGCTTTTTGGAAACTTTCCCAGAAATGACCAGTGAATATGCTGCCACGGTCTGAACCTGATCTCCGTCGGAATACCGTGGGTGTGAGTGGATACAATTCGGGAGATATACAACTCTGCTCACTGACATAGCAGTGATCGTCTCCTTGACAGGCAGAAGAAAGTGTGCTGCAAACTTTAGAGAGTTGGTCGACGACGACAAGAATAGCATCGTGACCTTCTGTGACCTGGGAAGTCTGACGGAAATTCCATATGAACCTGATCCCATTTCCATAGAGGAATAGGAAGTGGTTGCAGAATTCCAGCAGGTTTCTGATGTTATGTTTAAACGCGGGACAAACATCCCAGTTAGCAACATATCGAGCAATGGCTTGCTTCATTCTAGACCACCAGTACCTTTGAGGAGATCACGTACAACTGCTTGCTACCGATGAATAGACAGCGGGGGTATCAGTGTGCCTCCTTTTCATTACTTGTCAGTCATTACGTTCGAAACGAGCGGTTACACAATGCGGTTTCTGAAAACAAGGTTCCATCTTCAGACAGCGAGAAATCCCTGTACTTTACAAGGTGAAGCGGTGCTTTCTTCATCAGATCAAACTTCAGCATCTTTAGCTTGCGCATTCTTAACGCTTTCTCAAGATCTGGTTGTATCAAACACGGTTATTAAGAGAACCCTGTGGAAACAATACGCAGAAGATTCAGCTTGCACAATTTCTTCAAAAAATAGAGGTTGAGCGTCGCCTACCATGAGGTTGTCCGCAATAGGACCGCGGGCTTAGGCATCAGCCATCACATAGCCTTGCCAGGGGTATAGGAAAATACCCAAATCATGTCCGTCAATGGCCTCCATCCTTCTTTGCCGACGGAAGGTTTAGAGAAGGTTGAGTTGAACAAGTACTTCAGACTTTATGATCCGTGTAATCTCGAAACGATCATTACACGAGAAGGTAATGTCTCCACAACTGCCAGGCATAGATGACAGCAGCAGCTAGTTTAGATATGTACGGTGGATAATTCTGTCATGTGGGACGCAAATGGAGGAGAGCCATAGGCAATACTTTACGCTCTTGCATTAGGATACAGCCTTCTAATCCTTCCACGGGATTGTGCGTCACATAGATTCACAAGTATTTGCAGGTATATGGACGAGAAGTACTGGGGTATTTGTACGAGTGACTCTGCCCCAGTGGATAAAGAATTACTCTGGGATGTATCCCTCTCGAACAGCTGGTAGCTGGCGTCGCAGGGTGTGGTGGAAACAAACGATTCCATCGGAACAGAGGAAACCATGAAGTGTCAAAAGAAACAAGGAGAAGTTAAAACCGATCTCGGAGAGAAAGGTTTTAACCAAAACAAAGGAAAGGAACATTGATTATCAGACTTAATCAGATCAAGTCAGGGGAAATGCACATAATCCAGCTCTCGGGTGGACGAGAATTACGCAGATCCTAAGTGCGGGTTAGTAAATTTAGTTAACCCGAAGGGAAGAGGAGGTCAGAGTCCAGAGGTAAGATGCGGAATAAAAGATACTAATTACCTCCAATTGGGACGTGGGCCCGTAAGCCACACAGCCAAGTTAGTAAAACAGTTTTCGGTTTACAGACTCAACTGCGGACAAGGGTTGGAAAGGGGATTTCCTACAGGCAGTCGGCTCTGATACCAATTGTGACGCCCCCGGCCCGATCCGCGCGCTAATCATACACGCACATGAACACGACAAGCCTAGGGAACTCACGGGAAGATACACAAAACAACTCTAAACATAATAAAGTCATACAAGCTTTAATACAAGCACTAGGGGCCTCGGGGCTACGAATACATAAGCTTGCGAACAAGCGGTCACGGAAGCTATCAGATTATCTGAGTACAGATATGACAATAAAACAGAGAGAAGGCCTTTTAGAAAACGGGGCGGCAAAATAAAACACTACATTCGAAAGTGCGAAGGCCTCCGCCTGGGACCCTTACGATTCCTTACTCCTGGTAGTCAGTACAACTCGTTAGGTATGTATCCATACTCTGGGTAGTAGTAGTAGTAGCGATCGTCGGGGCAATCTGTTCTCAGGGGGGTCCGTCCCTTCTGCAGTCAAACTGATTATGGGGGAGAAAAGGAAACAAGCAAACCGTGAGTACTCGAAGTACTCAGCAAGACAAGATGCTATCACCATAATGCAACATTATAAAGGGGAGGACTGTATATGTGGACTGGGCGTTTCTAGAAATGCCAGATAGAGAAAGGCCAGTCTATCACAAGACTAGCATCGTAGAGGGTTCTTGCAGCAGTAGAAAGAAGAGAGATAAACAATACCATATATGTAAGCAGTAATAATATCAACCTCACCAGAGATCCTTCTGACTCCATGCGAGAACGCAATCCCAGAGCATAAAGTCATCAAACCTCGTCCTGAGATCCTTATCTGACTCCTGTGAGAAGCGAATCGCCGAGCCAATACGATTTTTTTTTTTTTTTCAAAAAAACAAAAACTGTTAACGTCTCAAGGTCCAGTTCTAGTTGTCAATGCGAGTCGGGGATACAACTCCGAGTGTCTCTTACCGTTAGGACGCGGCTATCGATAGGAATGTTCTCCCTGCGGGGAGGGGTGCACAACTACCCAACAACGCTCGATTAGATTTTAATTCACGGCCGAGGAACACACCTTCATGGGGTCATGCCCGGCCTCTCGGGCCAAAACGACAACTCGCAACCCTACCTACAGATCAGCGAAGAGAGGTCCCCGTCGGTCTAACATCCTAAGCGCTCAGAGGTCTTGGGCCATCGCCTGTGCACTCCAGTCGTTGCAGCGGGTGGATACCAGCGCCAACGGGCACCCGATCCGACCCGGCCGCAATTGGCTGAACTGGACGTACTGACAAAGCTTTCGTGATGCTACGATGAGCAAACGCCAATACATCTGACACACGTATGGTAGTGCTCTCAGGCAAGGGCCTGCTCGGATTTCAATATATCCAAATCGTAGTGGACTAGGGGGCTTGCGGGAAAACGAGCAGAGACTCACGAAAGATGTGACCCCGTCGCCCCGTTCGAGGACTTGCGGCAAGGGCCATGAATGCCCGGCCACGCCTCGTATTAACATCGGGCACCACATAGGCACCCGTCTTCACAACACTCGCCTTCAGGCGCACAGCGGGTACCCCTCAGGGCCGACCCGCCTTTCCAAGTAACAGTTGTTGAAAGTCCAAGTATCCGTGTTGTCCAAACATCAAGGGAATCCGAGGTATCACCCTCGATGGATACCCACTCGATGTAACTGCCAAGGTGAAACGTAGGAGGAATCACCCTCACTGGGTCCACACTTGAGGGTTGTACGACAGCGTCGTTATCGGAAGCGGTGAAGAGGAAGAGGAAATCACCTCGATGACCACGACCGAATAACTCTACAGAGTTAACATCAGAAGTGCTACATGAGGTTTCACCTCGACACTCGATAGTTAACGCTGCAGTGTCGTTACAAACTAGGGGGGGTGGTTGATGGTGCGGGTGTCGGGTCCTGGTCTTCAATCCCATTGATCGGGTCTTCTGACGATCCAGCGCGGCAGTCGGGATAAGTGGGGTCACTGATAGGTCTCTACCCAGCCTAGACTAAACAGTTTAGGATATGTAGGTAATTATCAACAGCAGGTTACAATGAACAGGCTATGCATCAAAATAGGTAAAGCAGCAGCAGCAACAATTCTAATGCAAGCATGAGAAATAGAATGGGCGATATCGGGATGATCAAAGGGGGGGGGCTTGCCTGGTTTCTCGGCGGCAAGGGCAAGGTTGTCAATGCTGTCTTCGGTCTCCGAAGCTGCGTCGGGATCTATCGAGAGAGAAGAGGGGGAGAAAACAGTATAAATATAGAGCAAACATGAGCAACGCAAAGTACGGCATGACAATATGCAGTGCCGGGTGTGTCCTAACATATGGTTGTATGCCACTGAGGAAGGAGGAATCCATCCGGGAATGTTTTCCCGGATCCGGGCATTTGTCAAATAGATGACCGGAGGGGAACGGTTCCATGTTCGGATAGTTAGAGACGTGTGGCGGACAAACGGACCGCGTATTCAGATTCGTCTCGTCGTTCTGAGCAACTTTCATGTTCAAAGTTTTTCGATCTGAGCTACGGATTATTTTATATGATTTTCTAAAGATTTTATTAATTTTCTGAATTTATTTTTATTATTATATTCAACATTATCCAGAATAGTAACTGATGACATCAGCATGACATCATGCTGATGTCAGCAGTCATTAGGGTTAATTAACAGTAGTTAATTAGGTTAGGTTAATTAACAGGATTAATTAAGTTAATTAATTAATTAAATTTTATTATTATTATTATTAATTATTTTTTTATTTTATTTTTCCTTTTTTATTTTTTTCTGGGGCGTGGGCCTCTCGTGTCAATGGCCACGCAAATGGAGGAGAGCCATAGGCAATACTTTACGCTCTTGCATTAGGATACAGCCTTCTAATCCTTCCACGGGATTGTGCGTCACATAGATTCACAAGTATTTGCAGGTATATGGACGAGAAGTACTGGGGTATTTGTACGAGTGACTCTGCCCCAGTGGATAAAGAATTACTCTGGGATGTATCCCTCTCGAACAGCTGGTAGCTGGCGTCGCAGGGTGTGGTGGAAACAAACGATTCCATCGGAACAGAGGAAACCATGAAGTGTCAAAAGAAACAAGGAGAAGTTAAAACCGATCTCGGAGAGAAAGGTTTTAACCAAAACAAAGGAAAGGAACATTGATTATCAGACTTAATCAGATCAAGTCAGGGGAAATGCACATAATCCAGCTCTCGGGTGGACGAGAATTACGCAGATCCTAAGTGCGGGTTAGTAAATTTAGTTAACCCGAAGGGAAGAGGAGGTCAGAGTCCAGAGGTAAGATGCGGAATAAAAGATACTAATTACCTCCAATTGGGACGTGGGCCCGTAAGCCACACAGCCAAGTTAGTAAAACAGTTCATCAGTTAATATCTTGGACTCAAACCTCGAGACAAGTTGGAAAGATCTTCTACAGGCATGTTGGGCTCTGTATACCAATTGTGACGCCCCCGGCCCGATCGCGCGCTAATCATACACGCAAATGCACACGATCAAGCCTAAGGACTCACGGGAAGATATCACAACACAACTCTAAAACATAAATAAAGTCATACAAGCTTTAATTACAAGCCAGGGGGCCTCGGGGCTGAATACATAAGCTTGGAACAAGCGTCAGCGGAAGCATCAGATATCTGAGTACAGATATGAAATAGAAACAGAGGAAGGCCTTAGAAAGGCGGGGCAAAATAAAACACTACGATCGAAAGGCGAAGGCCTCCTGCCTGGGACCCTTCGATCCATACTCCTGGTACGTCAGTCAACTCGTAGTAGTATCCATCTTGGGTATAGTAGTAGTAGCGATCGTCGGGGGATCTGTCTCAGGGGGGGTCCGTCCTCTGTCAGTCAAACTGATATGGGAGGAGAAAAAGGAAAACAAAGCAACCGTGAGCTACTCGAAGTACTCAGCAAGCAAGGATCTTACACTCATATGCAACATTATCAAAGGGGAGGCTGTATATGTGGACTGGGCTGCAGAAAATGCCAGAATAGAGAGAAAGGCCAGTCTATCAACAAGACTAGCATCTTAAGAGGGTTTGCAGCAGTTAGAAGAGAGTAGAAAACAATACCATATAATGTAAGCAGTAATAATATCAACCTCACCAGAGATCCTTCACTCCTGCGAGAAGCAATCCCCAGAGCACATAAAGTTCATCAAACTCGTTCCTGGATCCTTATCGACTCCCTGTGAGAAGCGAATCCCGAGCCAATACGCTTTTTTTTTTTTTCCAAAAACAAACTGTTAAGTCATCAAGGTCCAGTTCTAGTTGTCAATCGATCGGGATACAACTCCGAGGTCCTTTACCGTTAGGAGCGGCTATCGATAGGAATGTTCTCCCTGCGGGTAGGGGTGCAACCAACTTACCCAACAAACGCCGATTAGATTTTAAATTCGGCCGGAGGAACACACTTCATGGGGCATGCCCGGGCCTCGCCAGCCAAAACGACACATCGCAACCCTACCTACAGGATCAGCAAAGAGAGAGGTCCCCGTCGGTCTAACATCCTAAGCGCTCAGAGGTCTTGGGCCATCGTGCCTGTGCACTCCGTAGTCGTTGCAGCGGGTGGATACCAGCGCCAACGGGCACCGATCCGACCCGGCCGCAATTGGCTGAACTGGACGTTGACAAAGTTTGCTGATGCTACGATGAAGCAGAACGCCAATTACTACTGCAACGTGATGGTTGAGTGCTTCAGGCACAAGGCCTGCCGGATCAAATATTCCAAATCGTAGTGGACTAGGGGGTTGCGGGGAAAACGAGCAGGAGACTCCCGAAAGATGTGACCCCGTCGCCCCGTTCTCGAGGACTTGCGGCAAGGGGCCATGAATGCCGGCCACGCCATCGGATTCACACACCGGGCACCACATAGGCACCCGTCTTCACAACACTCGTCTTTCAGGCGGCACGCGGGTACCCCTCGGGCCGACCCGCCTTTCCAAGTATCACAGTTGGAAAGGTCCAAGTATCCGTGATATGTTGCCAAAACATCAAGGGAATCCGAAGGTATACCCTCGACTGGGTACCCACTCGATGTAAAACTGCTCAAGGTGAAACGTAGAGGAATCACCCTCACTGGGTCCACATTGAGGTGTTTGTAAACGACGCGTCGTTTTTTATCGGAAAGCGGTGAAGATGTGAGGAGGAGAATCACCTCGATGACCACGACCGAAACTACTCTAAGACCGTTAACATCAGACAGTGCTACATGAGGTTTCACCTCGACACTCGATAGTATAACGCTGCCGTGTCGTTACAAACTAGGGGGGGTGGTTGATGGTGCGGGTGTCTAGCCTTGCCAGGGGTATAGGAAATACCCAAATCATAGTCCGCAATGGCCTCCATCCATCTTTGCCGACGGAGGTTTAGAGAAGGTTGAGTGAACAAGTACTTCAGACTTTTATGATCCGTGTATATCTCGCAACGATTACCGAGAAGGTAATGTCGCCACAACTGCAGTGCATAGATGACAGCAGCTAGTTCTAGATCATGTACCGGATAATTCTCTTCATGTGGGCGCAAGCGGAGCACGGCATGAGGGTGTGAAGTACATAGGGAAGTAGGGCGGTGAAGGAACCAGAGGAATGAAGGGTAGAAGGAATGAAAGATGGGAGTATATTAGTAGTAATGAGTGGGTTTAGTTGATTTTTCCGGGTGAGGGGGGGCTGGGGGTGGCCTCTCGGTCAATGGCCCATGGCCTTAGGAGCCACGGGCACGGCAGTGGCTGCGGGCGCCCGACCCGGCGAGGCCGAGCGGGCACAAGGGGCGCCGGCGCCGGCGCGTGGTCGCGGCGCGGCTCGCCGTCCAGCGCGACAGGTGGAGGCGACGCAGGCGGGGGGGGGGGGGCGGCGCTAGGTGCGCGGCGCAGGCTTCGGCTGCACCTCACGTCGCGCTGCGCGCTTGCGGCGGCGCTGGCGGAGCAGGGCCGCGCTGCAGGCAACACGGCTGCAGCGGGCGGAGCAGGTTGGAGCGGCGGGCGCTCGCGAGGTCCACGCGAGCGCGTGCTCGGGCGCGGGTTTCACCACTACGCCGGGCTAGCGTCAGCCTGCCTGGTGCGTCTTCTGGGATTGAGGAGCAGCCGGCGAGCGGGCGCGCGGCTTCAGGGCGCGCACGAGCGGAGGCGCGGCGCGGGGCCGGGCCGCGCGCGGTTGGGGACCGTGGCGAGGGGGGGGGGGAAGTGCGGCTAGGGTTCGCTCGAAGCGGG